>JASDQU010738935.1:224939-239743 GCA_032191745.1 Picea mariana
TCGGTGAGGGACTATAATGTATAAATAGAGGTCAAGAGGACCTAGGTCGGGTCGGTACTAGTGTTGGGTATTGATATTGATTGTTGTTGGTTGAGAGATTAATATACTGTGAGAGAGAGGAGTGCTGAGAGGTAGAGCCTTCTGGTATTGTAATATTTTCAGCTGGGTGCGAAGATCAAGTCCTGCAGCTGGGTGCGCAGGAAGGTGGGAGACAGAGAGAAGAAGAGAGAAGATCTGTTGACTAAGAGTGCAGATCAGAACTGTAAGCTTTATCCTAATATATCATAAGCACAGTTTTGTGGATGTAGCCCTAGAGAGAGGGTGAACCACGTATATTTTGTGTCATATGTGTGATCAATGCCTGGATCTCTGTCATTGTTATATTGTTATTTTCATTATTGTGTTAGATCATATTTATAGTTGCGCAGAGTAGATCTAGCTGATAGAGATATATGAATGTTGCATTATTGTTGTATTAGTTCCACTTGATATTCCCCTAGTTGTAGACATCTATGTCCTACAACCCCCCTCTTAACTGCTTCGAGTGAGACTACATTTGCTTCACAGGTGTTGCCGAAGGGTCAGTAGCTAGGGCTTGTTGGTGCGCTCTTGGAGTGAACCCTGGGTCTGCCTCTGTGCCAACAAATGGATCTATTGCCGGGACCGAAATMTTTTCAAGGGAATGTCAAGGTGGTTCCCATCGAAGACAGAGATTCAAAAGTGGATAGAGGATCAAGAAAGGGACTTCGCTGAAGCCCAGAACAAGAACCCTAAATTGAGTACTGAAGATTGGCTACAAAGATACATCTTCACTGACATTCACAAGATCTTCTTTGGAGGAATCCACTAGGAGTTGTTTGAGTGGTTGGATAGGTTAATTGATACCCAGTTCGAGATCAGATCTAGACCTCCTATGGTTTGGACACCGGCACTGATCCAGAAGGTCAAGAGAGTTGACAATGTTGTATCCAGAGCAGTAGATCATTGGTTTGATAGTACCATTGGAGGGTATATCACCGAATTTGTTGTCGATAGGGTAGAATCATATAGCCAAGCTGAGAGATACTTTTTCAAAGGACCCAGAGGAAAATTTTTGCACTTTCTGAAGCTGAGAATCAAGATTTTATTGCATGAAAAGAATATCTTGAAGATATAGTAGATTGGTTGGACCTGAAAATGCTAATGTTCAGAAATTCAGACAGCGATAGCGACACAGAAGTTGGACATACGCTCAGTGGAAGAGTACTCAGAGGGGTTCACCTTGAGAACATGTTTAAGAAAAACTACGGAGAAGAGGGTTTCTACAGTGGAGAAGAGGTAGACCTAACCGATGAACAACATTCAGAACCCACTAGAACAGAAGAAGGGGAAGCTAGAGAACTTCACCAAAGCGAGACAGAAACCTCAAGAACTGCGTAGATTACTGAAGTAAGTAACATTAACCATCATGTTGTTTCAATAGCACCAAGAAGCTAGAATAGCCAGAACCACCAGAGTCTTCAGAGTGTTGTTACTAGCAACTCGGCCTATACTCAGACAGGAAGCCTAGGGAACTCTATGGTAGATGAGATGAGGCTCCCTATCTTCAGGGGAGATGGATCTAAGGATCCCGATCAACACTAGTTCCTGTGTGAGGCCATGTGGAATATTAAAAGTATCACCAATGAAGCCATCAAGAGAACCCCGTTCATCACTACGCTAAGGGACCGCGCGTTGAGCTGGTACATGAAACTTGTCCAAGGACTGGCACAGCCTAAGCCAGTGAACGAGATTAAGAATTCATTGATTGCAGATTTTAAGAAACCTAAGTCGGAGTCACAATGTATTACAGAGCTAAAAGAGATCAAACAAAAGGTAGTAGAACTTGTTTGGGAGTTCGACCAGAGATTCAAGACCTTAACAGGCCGATTAACTTTTCAAATCCCCGATGAACAGAACAAAGAATGGTTCATCGTGACATTGTTACCACACATCAGAGTCCCTCTGATGTAGAAAAAGATTGCATTGTAGGCAGAAGCTTTGGAGATTGCCATGAATCTTGAATCAACACCTATGGGAGAATCTAGCTCAAGCATGAGCCAGATCTTGAGCCAGCTGACTAGTTTGTCTCTGCAGGTCGAGGTTATGAAGAAGGACAAGGGGAAGGAAAAAAGAGAAGATATCTGGTGTGTAAGATGCAGATCTGAAGGTCATGATAAGGAACATTTTCCCTTATTTCATGAGTGTTTTACCGTAGGAGCGTCGAGCCCCTTGAAGCAAGTTAACCTGTCCTGGTGCGATGTATGCAGAAATAGGCATCGCCCAGGTGAGTGCTATTACATGCAGAAGTATGTTCAGACACCCAAAAACTTGTATTTCACATTTTGCAAATCAGTGGGGCATGATGATCAAGATTGTAGAGCCTACGATCTCATGCATGAGAGTTCGAGGGACATATACAAGATTCAAGGTGAAGTATAGCAAGAAGGAAACACTCTGCAGTACAACTCTCCAGGGAGAGGAAACTTCAATCCTCACAGTGGATACAGAGGACAAGGATGAGGAGGAGGTATGTGTTGAGTTCGAGGACAAATAATCTGTTATAATTATGTGGAGCCAAGACACTTGGCAAGGGATTGTCAAAATACTTTCACAACCTGCAGTTATTGTAACTCTTTCAAGCATGTCATAGAAGAATTCCCTATGCTACTGGCTAAGCTTCGGGAAAGATGAGGACCCCATTAGAACCCACAAGTGCAACTGATATATGTCAAACTGCACGGAACATACCCTAGAGTCATTGTTATTATTCAAGGAGGCACTGCTACAGGAGAAGATAGAAGAATCCAAAGAAAGATCGCAGAAGAGTCAGGTATCAGAAAAGTTATGGAGAAGACTCAGGCTTTTGATGCAAGGAAAGAAAGACAAATCTTTGAGGAAGCAAGACAGGAGTTCAAGGGGGACCAAGGATCCTCATCTAAAATGCGACCAGAAATAAAAGAGTATGGAATGCCTCAGGCATTTGATCAATCGGATTCATTGAAAGAAGGAAAAGAGGTAAGTAAACTCATCGAATTTTTGTACACTTGTCTTAAGTTAATTCAGGATGAGAATGTTGTGCAAGAGTTACAGAACCTAATCAGGCAGTATGAGCTAGGAAAGGTAGACCCCTTTCTGAACAGGGCAGTACAGCATATTGGTAAGAAGAGAAGAATAAACAAAGAACTACATTTGAATGCTCAAATAGGAGAGTATGATATATACTATGTGGTCCTCAACTTAGGGTCGAAGGTCAATGTCATGATGAAGCAAACTTGGGCACTAATGGGAAAATTGAAGTTGATCTATTCCCCTATCAGGCTTAGAATGGATAATCAGCAAGTTGTCATCCCATTTGGATGATTGGAGCATGTCCCTGTGGACATCGATGGAGTTAGGACCTTTGCATATTTTAAGGTAATTGAAATTGTTGATGATAGTTGCCCTTACCCTGCATTGCTAGGAATTGATTGGGCCTTCAACAATTCTACTGTTGTTTATTTAAATAAAATACGCATGACATTTGAAAGAGATGGACTTAGGGTCATTGCACCCTTAGATCCAGATGAGGGTCCACGATATACAGAGCCCATCAGAGAAGAAGACCACACATATGAGATGGAAAACATATATAAATTAATAGCCAGACAGCAGGATTATATCAACCCTACCGTCGATGGAAATATAAGTTGGCGAAGTGACAGCGCATGTTCATCAGATTCAGAAGAAGCGCTAGAGAACTGGTAGAACCATATGTATGAAGTATCCATAAGGAGATGTGCTCGACTGACCAAAGAAGTTCACTGGATTGGTACAACAATAAGTAACTTGCCTACCTTTGATGGCCTGAACCCTCTAGAAGCCTTCCTTTCAGATTTTGAAACAAGTGTACCAGCACAACAGAGGTTGTTGGCTATGGATGAGGCCCTGAAAGCTACACCAGCAAGATGGTGGGGGACGCACAAAAGAAATATTACAGATTGGACACAATGTTGAACCTTGATGACAGCGCGGTTCTGAGCACAAGTAGGAAGTTGCGAAGTGAGGTACATAGGTAGAAGATACCCAAAGGACCATGTGCGAAGCTGTGAAGAATCCTGGAGTGACATTCCTCGAGAAAAATGGGTACACATATTCATTAATACTCTGGAAATTACCCATATTAATTGGTACCTTCAAGCAGAGTTGTGCCTCATCACTACAGATTGGGAAGGTATGCTTCAGAATTTTGTAACCACCTTTTTGTTTGAAAGTGAATTTCCTTCAGTAGATCAAGCACTACAGATTTTGAGGCAGAAAGTATTTAAGGAGGCATCTAACCTCCCTTTGGAGCAAGAAGAGGACGAATGGATTGCGCCATTCCAAAAACTACAAGGATGTTACAACATTAATGCCGATGCAGATGACGATCCGAGGAAGGTAAACATTGTTGAGAAAGAAGGCCATAGGGATGTGGAAGGACTAGAAGTTGAGCTGCCATTCATTGGACAGCAGATCAAGATAAAGAAAGTCAATATTGGGACGGAGGAGACACCGAAGCTTGCCAATGTCAGAGACTACTGGGATGCTACTACCATTGACAAAATTACAGAATTACTGCATGAGTATCAGGACTTGTTTCTGACCAAGTTCACTGATATGAAGGGTATCAAAGGACCTATGGGAGAAATGAGAATACCTTTGAAACCAGATGTGAATCCATTCAAGCAAAGACCCTATAGATTGAACCCAAAATATAAGGAAAAAGCGAAGATTGAGCTCAACGGAATGTTAGAAGCAGGGATTATTGAACCTGTCGAAGAGTCGGAGTGGATCATCCCTATGGTGGTGCAAGATAAGAAGACAGGTGAGATCAGGATCTGCGTAGATCTCAGAAAGTTGAATGGTGCTTGTTTGCATGATCCTTTCCCTACCCCATTCACAGACGAAGTGTTGGATAATGTGGGAGGCCATGAGGTATATTCTTTTACAAATGGGATTTCAGGATACCATCATATCCGGATTGCCAAGGAGGACCGCCACAAGACCACATTTTCCATAGAATGGGGATCCTACCAATACACAGTGATGCCATTTGGACTGAAGAATGCCCCAGCCATCTTCTCCAGGGTGGTGGTCGAAGCGTTCAAAGAATTTTTGCATAAGTTTTTAGAAGCTTGATTTGATGACTGGATTGTTTTTAGTTTGCTGAAAAATCATATTGAATGTCTAAGACTAATGTTGGACAAATGCAGGCAGTGTCAAATTTCTTTAAATTTGAAGAAGTGCATCTTCTTCTCACCATTTGGAGTATTATTACGACGTATAGTATGCAAGCAAGGATTGTTGGTTGATCCATCAAAAATTGCAATTATAGTCGACTTACCACCTCCTACTTCAGTCAAACAACTGTGCATTGCGCTAGGACATATTGTCTATTATAGGAAATTTATCAAAGGATATGCTCATAATACTACACCAATGGAGAAGTTATTAAAGAAATACTGTTAGTTTGGTTGGACAGACGAATGCTAGTAGAGCTTTGACACACTGAAACAAAAGATGGTGACTGCGCCCATTCTGGTTTTTCCAAACTGGAGCAGAGAATTTCATGTGCATGTCGATGTGTCTTCTATTGCATTAGGAGCAGTATTGGCACAACCTGGAGAAGGGGAGATCGACCATTCATTAGCATTTGCCAACAGAAATCTATCTACAGCTCAAAATAATTACACTACTACAGAGAGAGAAGGATTAGCCATGGTGTACGCGCTGCAAAAATTATGCCATTACTTACTAGGAGGACACTTTAAAATGTTTACTGATCACTCTGAGCTGAAGTACCTAGTCAACAAGCCAATGTTGTGGGAGAGAATATGCAGATGGCTTCTCCTATTTCAAGAATATGATTTTGAGATCATAGTTAAGCCAGGAAGAATGAACAAGGGACCTGACCACCTGTCGAGGTTGGAACATGGAGAAGAACTCACCAGTTTAGAGGATACACTATCGGATGCACAGTTGCTCTCCATTAGGAAGATGGATGACCACTTCACAGAAATAGTCCAATTCCTATCAACAGGAATGGCTCCAAGTGAGTATACAATTTTCGAGAAGAAACAGCTAGTGGTGCGCGTTGTAGACTTTTCACTGATAGTTGGTTAGCTATATAAGATGGGACCTGATGAGATACTAAGAAGATGTGTTATGGTGGAAGAGCACCTGTTGATCCTCGCAGAAGCTCATGAATGCATCGCAAGAGGACATTACACAGGGAAAGCAAATGTGCATAAGGTTCTGCGAGTTGGCCTTTGGTGGCCTACTTTACACAGAGATGCTAAAGAGTATACCAGAGCCTGTGATGTATTCCAAAGAGTTGGAAAACCATCCCGAATAGATGAAATGCCACTATCACTACAGATGACCCTACAAGCATTTGAAAAGTGGGCCATTGACTTCGTGGGACCTATAAACCCGCCAGGGAAGCGCACAAGAGCAAGGTACATTATCACATGGACAGAATAACTTACTAGATGGGCCAAAGCAAGATTAGACAAGGATTGTAGTGAAACTACAGTTGCGCATTTTATATTTGATAACATAATAACCAGGTTCGGATGCCCTAAGACCCTTATGAGCGATCAAGGCACTCATTTCATCAACAAGACAGTTGAAGACCTGACTGAAGAATTTGCAGTTCACCATCAGAAGAGTACACCTTACAATCCACAAGAAAACGAAATGGTTGAAGCATTCAACAAAATCTTGGAGACAACATTGACAAAGATTTACAGTGTGAACAAGGATGACTGGGATTTAAGAGTACCAGCAGTACTCTGGGCTTATAGAACCACTTGCAAGAAATTAACAATGCAGACCCCTTTCAAGTTGGTTTATGGTCTCGAAGTTGTTGTCYTGATGGAGTACTTGGTACCAAGCTTAAGAATTGTTACAATTACAGACATGGATGATACTGGCATTGTTCGTGAGAGGCTTGCCCAGCTAGTTGAACTAGAATAAGACAGATTTATTGCAGGATTCYATCAGCAGGTACAGAAGGAAAGAGAGAAGGCGTATCATGACAGACACATCAAGAAGAAGGCATTTAAGCAAGGTGATTTAGTACTGGTGTAGGACAGTAAATTTATAATACATCCAAGGAAGTTCAGAACACATTGGCTTGGACCATATGAGATCACCTATGTTACAGAAGGAGGAGCTACGTAGCTGAAGACATTGAAGGGAGAATGGAAAGAAGGATTAGTGAATGGGAGTCGGCTGAAGTTGTATTATGATAACCAGATGCCTCACATATCTCAGTAAAAGTAAGGAGAAAAGGGTCTAGGTACCAAGTGCAGTTGAAACTGGGTACCAGACACAGAAAAGACAGTCTGCACAAGAATGGGAAGGAGGCATAAAGCAGAAATCAAAGGCTGCACTGCGCAGTCCAAAGTCGAAGTGAAACGGAAGGATCGGATTTAAAGTGCCTCAGGACAAGTCACAGGTGAGTGTTGGGGGCCTGTTGGCCCTTGGTTATGGAAGGAAGCGAAGATCGAGGAAGAAAAGGTCAAACGCGAACTGCATGGGAGACACAGTGATTTTCACTAGGTCGAAGTAAGCAAAAGAGAAGAAAAATCGGAGCAAAGTACGGAAAATAAATCCATTGGATGAGGAGATCAAGGATGACAAATCAACAAGGAAGGTGGATCGAGGACAACTTAGCAAGCAGAGAAAGCCACCATTGGATGCTTTGGAGCACCGTGCGAGAAGGGAGAAAAGATAGGTTGGCGAAGCCCTGAAAAGGTAGTTCAAGTTGACCTAGGGTTTTAGACACCTATGGTTTTGGGTAATTAGGGTTTTGACACCTAGGTTTCGACCTAAGGCTGTTGGTGAGGGACTATAATGTATAAATAGAGTTTGAGAGGACCTAGGTCGGGTCGTTACTAGTGTTGGGTATTGATATTGATTGTTATTGGTTGAGAGATTATTGTACTTTGAGAGAGAGGAGTGCTGAGAGGGAGAGCCTTCTCGTATTGTAAGATCTTTAGCTGGGTGTGAAGATCAAGTCTTGCAGCTGTGTGCGCAGGAAGGTGGGAGACAGAGAGAAGATCTGCTGATTAAGAGCGCAGATCAAAACTGTAAGCTTTATCTTAATATATCATAAGCACAGTTCTGTGGACATAGCCCTAGAGAGAGGGTGAACCACGTATATTTTGTGATGTATGTGTGATTGATACCTGGATATTTGTCATTGTTATATTGTTATTTGCATTATTGTGTTAGATCATATTTATAGCTACGCAGAGTAGATCTAGCTGATAAGAGATATATGAATGTTGCATTATTGTTGTATTAGTTCCACTTGATATTCCCCTGGCTGTAGACATCTCTGTCCTGCAACCCCCCTCTAGCTGCTTCGGGTGAGACTACATATGCTTCGCAGGTGTTTCCAAAAGGGCCAGTAGCTAGGGCTTGTTAGTGTGCTCTTGGAGTGAACCCTGGATCTGCCCTTGTGCCAACACCTCCTAATGAAGGAACCATAGCAAGCCTTCCAAAAATTTCCCAAGTACTTTTTGTCATGATATTCACTTGTGCTTCCTCATCCATAACACAATATATGTCGAAGTCTCCTATTCTTGATTCTATAAGTTCTTTTTCTTTGAAGATCTATGAAAAGTTGATATCTCTGTGATCATTCAGAGTTTCTTTCATTCGTAGTAATATAATCTCTAATTCTTTCAGGGGTTCTACCATGGTCTTATTTTCTTGGCCTTCCTCGGGGTTTTTGATCTCATATTCATTATTTCAAGCTTAGCAATCATTCTAGGGAAATCCAACACTTCATGATCCATATCTTTACAACAAAGACAAATAGGTCTTCTATCAGGGCAATCCTTAGGAAGATGGCCCGATCTTCTGCAACTGTAACAAAGAGTTAATCCTCGCTTTCTCTTAAATGATCCCCAACTTTTTTTGTATTGTGCACTAGGGTCACAGTAATTAACCTGCAAAAAAATCTTCCTAGGATCCTACATCCATTTGTTAGTCCAAACTTTCTTTCTATGCATAGGAATAACATATCTTTCATTAGATCTACTCATATCAAACCTTTTGTCTTCTAACCATGCCCTAGTTTTCAAGCTAAAATAAAATTTATAAAACATACCTATATCCATACTTTCGAAACAAAAATTTCCACTTATCTTACTTTTCTCAGAGCACAAAGATTTTAAATCTTAAAAAATTTCACTGTTCTTACCTTTATCGAAGCACAAAGCGTTCAGATCTTACCTTTTTTTCTTCAGATCTGCCTCCTTTCTTAGCACATAGCTTCGCAAGTCAAGCAGTAGATCTACGCACAGAGCTTTCCTTTTTTTCCTCAGTTCCCATCAATCACAATTTCAGGTCCCGTCAATGAAACCATTTGTTGGCACAGGGGCAGACCCAGGATTCAACGCTTCAACAGCGCACCAAAAAAACCCTAACTACCGGCCCTTTCAGAAACACCTGTGAAGCATATGAAGTCTCACCCAAGGTAGAGGCAGGGGTGGTTGTAGGACTCCAGTGTATGCAACCTTAGCTTGGACACAGATCTGTGATTACAACACCTTAACAGAGCACTTAGTATTTATAGTTCATTAGTATTCAGTCTTTGTCTACAGTGCAGATAAACGCTAATTACAGCGTAGCGCAGTATTCATCCATATCTAATATATTCAAGCACTAAGCATATCAACACAGATCAAATCTAACATTCACTCACATCACTAAGCACTGAGATATCATATCATTTCTATCTAAGCATACATTACTACACTAAGTATTAACCATATGAACAATAAATCAATCATAACGCACAAAGCTACCATAACGCAGAATATGTGTGGTTCACCCCAGCCTGGGGCTACGTCCACCAAGTCTTCTTCTCTTTATTATCTTCAGACAATCATCTATATGCATAGAGCCACAAGATCTTACTTCGCATAGGACAGGAGATCTGTGTGCACTCAGCTAGATCATCCTTCCCCAAGCTAGGTTACAGCATGAAGCCTTTACACAATATCTTACAGCCACTTGCACTTAGCCTTGCAAGCTTCACACAGTATGCACAAAGCAAGTAAAAATATCACTTGCACTTATCACATTGGCCTCTTCCTACATCGCCTAGACATCTATTTATACATTACAAAATGGTCCTAAACATGGGTAAACCCATGGGTTGACATCCCCATACCCATTACATAAGCCCAAAACCCAAAAAGCCCTAAAAAGGGGCCCAGATTCTGTAATCTCTACTTCGACTTGCGCTCTGCCATCGACAACCTGTCGAAGTCCCAAAATAGGTCAAACCTAACCAAGGATCTCCAAAACTTGGTCAGGGGATAGAAACTGTCCAAGATGGCAGCCATCAATATCATAAATCTAAATATAAAGACAAAAGGAAAGCTCATGCACATTCGAAAAAGGAAGGGTACACAAAACCCTTCACTAATGCCTCGGGATCCAAAGGGGGGAAGGGGAGAAATGCACGTATTGTCACAAAGGATTCCATCCAGAATCCGCATGCATGCAAAAAAAATAGATCTATAGTCTCAAATACTTTATAAAAACAACCTTGGAGATCACATCCCCGAGGGTGCCAAGAAGAAGAATCCAAAAGATCAGAATCCCAAGAAAGGAAATTCTAGCCATGCCTCGATTTCCATCAACTTCTCTCTCGATGCTTGGATCGTAGATTCAGGAGCATAACATCACATGGTTGCCTCAAAAGCGGTCTATGCTTCATTAGATGCATGAAAAGGTCCTCCTGTTATGATGGGGGACAACTCTCTAGTCAAAGTCACCGGCAAAGGAAGGATTGAACTCACCACCGAAAACTTCGAGAATGTGTTGCATGTTCCTAAACTTTTTGTCAACCTTCTTTCCATGTATCAGATGACGAATTTTGGCACCAGAAATAAATTCATATTCACACCAAATGCAGTGGACATCTATGACATGCAAACCAACTCCAGGGTTGCTACCAGTGAGGTAAATCATCAATCTAGATTGTATACATTTTATGAATTTATTGAACCAGATTCTTCTTTACTCCTTACCCATGCTAATGAAAGTAGTAGGATATTGCACCAAAGGTTTGGAAATTTGAATTTCAGATATATGCAATAGCTTAGAAAGAAAAGATTTTTTGATGTTCTACCAGACATCCATTTCTCCAAGGGAGTATGTGAGGGATTTGTTCTTGGAAAATAGCCTCAAGAGAAATTTGATAAAGGAAAGTCTCATAGAGCTTTCGCACCTTTAGATCTGATCCATAGTGATCTCATGGGTCCTTTTCTGCATCCATCTATTAGAAAAGTATGGTTTTTTCTCATTTTTGTTGATTATTTCTTATGTTTCACATGGATTTACTTTCTCAGGAAAAAAAATCGAGGTCTTTCAACACCTCAAATATTTCAAAGCCCTGGTTGAGACACAGTCCGAAAAGAAAATCAAAGTCCTCCAAACTGATAATGGGGGAGATTATGTCAATCATGAGATCCATAATCTTTTCCATGAGGAATGGATTCAATTATAGCACATAGTTCCCTATACTACGCAACAAAACGGAGTTGTTGAGCGGAAAAGCATATCTCTAAAAGAGATGGCATCTTGCATGCTACATGCAAAGTCACTACCACAGATACTATGGTTGAAGCATTTGATTGTGCAACATACATCCAAAATGGATCTACCCATAGATATTTCAAGGATAGGACCCCCTATGAGGCTTGGAGAGGCCTCAAACCGGAAGTGACCCACTTTCGTATTTTCAGTTCATGTGCATGGGTCTGGATTCCCTCTGAAAAGAGGAAGCACTTGATACATAGAGCACTAAATGTATTTTCGTTGGATACCCCGACGGTGTGAAGGGATATAGACTTATTGATATTTCCTTGGACTGGCTCATCATTGAGTGAAGTGTCCAATTTGAGGAAAGTGTCTTGCATGTACCTCAGCAACTGCATGTAGATGCCTTCATTCTTCCACCTGTCTGAGATGATTAGCATGCACATGCTGACTATTCTTCTGATGAGAGTTATGATTCATAGGAATCAGATGATTCAGATACAGAGTTGGTACAGTCAGATGTAGAATCAGAGCATCCAGATGCAGTTGCAAAGCCAGAGCAGAGGCCCAAGTGGGCACATACTACTCTTCAGGATGCAGGGTATCTCATTGGTGATCCAGTCGTTACTAGGAGGACTCGATCTAATTTCAAGGAGCCTCCTATTGCACTCACTGCCACTGAACCATTTCCCTCCAAGAATATTTTATTGGTTCAGTATTCAGATCCATAGTCTTATGGTGAGGCTGTTGGAAATCCCTTTTGGGAATCTGCCATGCAAGAGGATTACAACTCCCTCCTCGAGAACCAGAATTGGGATCTGGTTCCCCTTCCTTCTGGGAGGAAACTTGTCAAATGCAGATGGTTCTATAGGACCAAGAGTGCAGTGGATGGACAGATTAGCAAATACAAAGCTAGGCTTGTTTCCAAAGGCTTTCAACAGGTGCATGGCATTGACTATGATGAGACCTTCGCTCCAGTAGCAAAGATGGATTCCATATGATTCACACTTTCCATTGTGAAAACCAAGGGATGGGAAGTCCATTAGATGGAAGTGAAGAATTCATTTCTTCACGGTGATCTCTCTGAGGAGATCTATATGGAGCAACCCTACGGATTTATGCAGGACTCATATTTGGTCTGTCGACTGAAGAAGTCCCTTTATGGCCTCAAGAAGGCTCTAAGGGCATGGCATGCCAAGATGGAATCCTACCTATTGTCATAGAACTTTGTACATTGTAAATCAAACCCAAATGTCTACATTCTTAGGATGGTTGATTCACTTCTACTCTTAGTTCTATATGTTGATGATTTGTTGATCACTGGTTGCTTGAATTCAATGATTGTTGCAGTCAAGAGGATTCTACATGACAGGTTTTTTATGATGGACATGGGCCCACTACACTTATTCATTGGACTCGAGATCAGTCAAGATGCATCAAACATCAAACTGTCTCAGACCAAGTATGCACGAGATATCCTTGAGAGATTTCACATGACAGACTTCAAGTCTGCTCCGACTCCTTTTCTATCAGGAGTCAAACTTGAGGATGGCGGGGACACTCCATTGGTTGACAGCACATTGTACATACATCTAGTGGGGAGCTTGTTGTATCTCACACACTCTAGACCAGACCTCTCCTATGCAGTGGGCGCAATTTCCAGGTTCATGCAGGAGCCGCATGAGCTACATTGGAAGGCTGCAAATCATATCCTTCGATACATACAGGGCACCATCACCTTTGGGATTCATTATGCAGCAGACTCTACATTAGATCTCATTGAGTTTACTGATTCTGACTGGGTTGGCGATAGCACTGATCGCAAGTCCACGTATAGTTACTCACTCAGTATTGGTTCCAGGCCTATCTGTTGGTCGAGCAAGAAGCAAGTTTTCATTTCTCTATCTTCAGTCGAGGCAGAGTACAGAGGGGTAGTTAACATAATCATTTAGGCTATGTGGCTACGACATTTTCTCACTGAGTTGGGAATTCAGTTTCCTCAGTTGATCGTCATCTAGTGTGACAACCAGAGCACTCTGAAGTTTTGCAGAGATCCAGTTCAGAGGCAGAGGATGAAGCACATCGAGATCCACATGCACTACATCTTGGACTTAGTACACGAAGGGATCATCAACCTACAATTTTTTCCTTCAACAGAACAGACGGCAGACATCTTTACCAAGACCTTCACTGAGCAAAAGTTCCATTCTCTGTGAAGTCATCTTGGAGTGAAGGACATAGTTGCCTAACAACTGTCACTACTTCATTTTAAATGCATTGTACCTTGAGGGGGGGGAGTTCCCATGAGGTTTTCCCTCTTTCCTCACTTTATTTTGAATGTATCTTTTGTATTTGGGTACCTAACATGGCCTAGTTTCCAGGACCCATTCTTTATTTTCACCATAGTGATGTTTAGGGGAGGTGTTGGAGTTACTTCACACAAACCTAGGATTTATTTTTCCTAAGGTTTTTCCTTTTTTATTAGTCATTATTAGTCATTATCCAGTCTCTTATATTTTAGGGGAGAATATTCCACCTGGAAAATATTCTCTTCAGTTGAAACTTCAGTTTGACTAGTTGAGTTGAGTCTAGATGTTGCATTGGTTTTGTCACCATGCAACATTGGGATCATCACCATGCTAATGCGCACTTGCCTTGGGATCATCACCATATTGGCGCATTACCCTTGATTCCTTAATCTACTCCTCACTACACTCTGTTCAGTTAGTCAATCAGTTAACTGAAGACTGGTTGACTAGTTAACTCAGTTAGGTGGCAGTTCACTCCCATAACTTCCTGGGAGACTAAACTAGGTGGCAGTTCACTCCCGTAAATGTTGGTGTGTGTCCAGATCACTCTAGACCACCACTATGTCACATTGGTTCTCCCCCAGTGTGCATTCATTGAGTTATACAGAATATATCATGTGTAAATTATTCATTATTCATTACGGTTAATGAGAATTATTCCATTCTTTCTCTCTTGCTTCTTCTTTCTCAATTTCTCTCTATAAATGTGTGTGGTATTTTCTAGCTAAATCTATTATGTGGAGGTTCAACACATTTACACCCTATGCAAATAAAAAACCCAAAATTGAATCCTAAAAGGTCACTTGAAAATTTATTTAGTAACTTTTTTTTAATTTACATTAAAAAATAAATAAAGAGAAAGGAGAAAATATTGGCAATTTTTTTTAA
>JASDQU010738935.1:256299-280429 GCA_032191745.1 Picea mariana
TCACCCTCCATTTTCCCACCACCCATTCACGAATAAATGAACTTAGGATAAAGGCAAAAATAACAAATTAGATTAAATAATAGTAATGTTAGTATAGTTAGAATAGGTTAAACTAGTTAATAAAGAACTAGTTAATAATAAATTAATTATTAATTAAGTTAAAAATCTAAGTTAGTAATTAGGATTAATTAAATATTAAACAAAACAAATTTAAAAACATATAACAAATATTCAAAAAAAAAAAAAATAACAACCCAAACCTACACTATCCTAAGTCTAACCCACCCAAGACTCCATGGATCTTCAAACATCAAGCCCCCATCCACGTATCCCATACATTTTAATCAACGAATGACAAAAATTCTGGACCCCCCTCACCATCCAGAGTCTAACGAGAGGGGGGGTCCAGAATGGTAGTTTCCAAAAACCACCCCCCGGACAGGTGTCAGCCCCACGTTCCAGCGGACCCCCCCCAAAAAAAAAAAACCGCTTACCACCTCAGGGGGGGTCCGGAATACCACCCATCCCGAAAAAAACCGCTTTTTTCATATTTTTTTGCCTATTTTCGCCTGTTCATCACGTCTTCGTCCAAGGTCGTTTTTGGGCAAATGAAAACGAATTTTAAGAAACCGAGAGAGGTTTTTCTCCGTAATGGAATAAAGAACAAAAACCTGTCTCAGTTGTTTCATAGGTGCCAGGAGAAGGGAGAATCGAAGTTGTCTTTCAGTCTCTTTTTTCGGATTTTCAATTTTTCTGTTACAGTCCCGATCTTGCAGGAGCTGTTACAGCCAGCTGGAGGCGCATTTGGCGAAACCGAAGGAGGTTTTTTTCCAGCACACGCCCATCTACAATAACCTCCTTCATTTAATTTTTTTCCCAGGTGTCAGCTTTGAAGAGAAAACGATGTCTGTTCGGACCCCTTTTTCGCAGAAAACCGGTCCGTCTTTCATGGCGGACAGTTCCAAATTTTGTGGGATTTGTGCCTATTTTTGGCCAATTAAAACCAACTCTAGAGACTTATGGGGAGATCTCTTTTATTTATAGAGATGATTTTTAATGTAAAAAGGTTGATCAGTAGAGGACCATGGATTAAAAATTTTGTAAAACAGCTCGTCGAGCTTTCAGTGTTTTTTTCATCAATTCAATGAGACGGTGCTATGATGCAGGATTCTTGTGACTATTTTGACTGGTGATGTGCATCCCTCTGTGTTAATTTTTTTCTTTGTTATCATAATTAATTTTTTCCTCTGAATTATTCCAAGAATATTAAGAACAGAATTGGTTTTAATGCACCCTTTGTCTCTGGCTTGGTATAGTTTTTTGTGTTTTCCACTGAAAATTAAACTCGGAATTCTTAGTTGTTATGTGTTTAATTGGATTTCTTGACCTGTTTTCATCTCACCCATTTCATTTAAATTGAAGGATCCAGTGATTTGTCTACCTTTCCGTGCAAATATTAGCCCGTTGACATGGATTTTTGATCGTTTGTTTCAGTGACTTCATAGCCCATGGTTTCTCTTCTCTGCCTATACCCAATTTCAAAAACAAACCCGTGTTCTTCATAGCTAGCCTACTATTCTCTTCAAACAAAGCTATATCAGACAGAGAGATCCCTCTCTGAGTCTCGGAGGGCTAGATCCAAGACTCGAAGTGGTTTTGATGTTGCCTTTGTGACTGCCTCTTCAGCCTTGGGCAAATTACAGAGTGCTAACATACTCGAAGGAGTGATTGGGTCGGTTGAAGTTGTCATCCAGGAGTACCCTCGAGGTGCTCTTTTGATTTGGCAGCTTATCCCTGGGGTTTCTTCTGACTGAAGAAAGTTAAGGGTAAATTCATGAAGATGGGTAACACTTTCGTGACAATCGGGTCTCAAAAATTTCTAGGGGAAATTTTTTGACCGAAAAAATGTTGCTAGGAATTTTTTCGGCTGAAAATATGCACGTCAAATTGAACAACGCCCTGACGGTGACCTCGAAATTCATGTACAATGTTTTCGGATGAATTATTTTCTTGTGGTAAGCATATTTCGGTCGAACGACTTTTTGGCTGAAATGTTTATTTTTAACGGATTCTGTTAAAAACTAGGTTTCGACCGAAAGAATATTTCAGTCAAAAACCTAAAAATGGGACTGTTTGTAGGAAACTGCAAATTCTCTCCATCTTACTTGATATTTGGAGGTAGCGTACTCCTACAAATACTCAGAATTTAGTTTTTGAATTGATACCAACATTTTAAAAATTGAAGCTACTTTCACTGGATATAATTTGTTTTCATTTTCATTGTTTTTATCTAATTTTATTTAATTTTATAAAAAAATCACTACATAATATTTTTATGTGAGATTATGATTCGGTGAAATGGAAAATCCATATCTCTAAAAATACACAGTGGAAATTATTGAAAAATTATATTCATAATCCTAAATTGTTATCTTCAAAAGGGTATTTTTAGATTTTACTTTTAAGTAAAAATTAAGATAGATACATGGTGGAGGAAAACATATGTTTAAAATATGTAACATTTTCAGATTGGTCAACTTCAAAAAATTCTAGAAATTACAATGTTCATCCGTTAGATTCAAAACTATAGTCATCACAAAATAGAGTCTCTATAGATTGTTGCAGTATATTTCATTTGTCAAAAACAAAAGTTTAATAATGGATACATTGTTGTGGGAAAAAATCACTGATTATCTTTCCCTTCACTTTTAAGGAACATAGTGTCAAACAATTTCCAAATCAACATATCAAATCTCAATAATAAAAAAAAATGAAAAATAGTCAGTAGAAAGCTAACATAATACTTCACAAGTTTTGTTTTTACGGGAAAGTAAAATTCTAAATAAAAAAAATACTTTTGTTTACCAGAAGTTGAATAACCTGTTAAAATAAAAATAAAAAAATCTCATAAAACAAGCAAAAGTGTTACCCATCTTCATGATTTTACCCTTAATGAACCCAAGGGGGAAAGAGAATGTTCCAGATCGGGAAAGGAAAGGGGAAAATGAAGGGGGGAGGCAGAACAAAAGATGCAGAAGTAGAGTGATATCATGAATGAGTAAGAGGGCTCAACACATAGCACAAGCCAGACTCGAGCAGAGAAAAAAATGGGAAGTTTTGTGAAGAAAATAGGAATCTTTCCCAGAATACTCATGGTCAACATTGGCACAGAGAATGCCTAGATCCAGACTGGAGCAGAGGGGGTCGTGGGTTGGTGATTTCTAGAAAGACACCAACATAGGTAAGGGGAGATCATTGAGGGACTATGCAGTAGTGAAGGGACTCCCTTTTGCAAAGGAAATATGGTTGGGAAGGAACTTGGCAAGCTTGTGGAGGCCCTAGGCTCAGTGGGAAGAGGATATTTTCGTTGTTTCCAATGAAGTGAAGGAGAGTAACCTTCCTAAAAAAATACTTAACCTAATAGCCATCTTGTGAGAGTTTCCCGGTGGTATCATGGCCTGGCACGGGGGTGGCTTGTTGTAGAAATCAAAGGTGTAGCAAATCCTATGGTTGGGTGGAAAGGAGTTCACCCTTAGTCAATTGGCAAGTTGAAGTTTGACCTGAAACAGATAATTATTTCTTAATGTATTAATTGGTAATGAATATGAATTGCATTCTATTTTTAAAGGAATTTTTAATATGTTGATTTTAATGCTAAAATATGAATAATTTTTGTAACATGAGGTTCTTCCCAAGAGTGATTGATTGTTTGTGGTGACTATGAATGAGATCTATTATGGAGGCCTATAACCCTAAATTTTCCCCAAGCTAATGAATGAAAAGTTTACAGGATGAGAAAAGCATCATTTTGAGGGTCATTGGGAGGCTTCTCTTGTGTACTAAGGATGAGGGCCAAAGGTATTAGAAGTAGGGGTTATAACCTTGTAGACAACACCAAGAAGGTGAAGAGTCTATTTTCCTTGTAACACCCAGTAACCCTATTGAATTCCCTGCCTAAATTCCAAAGAAAACTTAGTCATAGATCTAATGCGGTGAGTCAATCTCGACTGTTCATCGAAGATCTAGGTGTTAGAGAAAGCCTTTTGGAAGGAGGATCTTTCGGAAAAAACCTGGAGTGATTCCAAGGTGAACTTCCCGATGGGAATGTTTCAAGTTGATAAAGAGCCATCGATTCACCGGGATGTTAGGATGATGAGATCAGGATCGTAGATTCCGTCATGAACCCCTTTCTAATCTTGTTGAAAAATGGTGCTCAGAAATATCCATAGACAGCTGGAAAAAGGAACTTTCGATGAAGAAATCTTGAACACAAAGGTACAAGAGGACTATAGCCGTATATATCTCGGTGACTCGACCTATGAGATCTGAGAAGTTTATTTTTCCATGGGTCCAGTCGATGGAGAATCATGTCAGAGTTGTAGGTTTAGTTAACTATCAAGCAGATCTAAGATCTGAGAGATCCTTATTTGTTAGATGTGGAGATTCAATGATTATCATATCTATCGGAAAATTTCCAGTTCAAAAAGAATTGTTTGGAGGAACCACGAGGTTTAGGAAGGAGGTACTTTCCCGATGGTGAAAACTCTAGAGGACGTGGGTCATCGATATGTTGAGGAGTCCACCTAATGAGATATTTGTTGTAGATCTTCTTGTATACCCCACTTTTCAAGTGATCGGACGGGATTGGGAGAGATCATTAGTCATTGTGTGGTTTGAATATTTCGAGTGAGTCAAGACCGTTTCTTTCCTTGGTTCCCTACCGTTGGATCTGTCGAGAGCAAGGTTTTCAAAGAGAAACCTTCAAGAGAAAAGGTTGGGATTGCACACCCTATATTCCCAATGAGAGAGAGCATGATTCACTACCATTCATTGATTATTACTGATTTGAGAGATTCATAACCGTCGATCCAGATGAGTTCATCTTCTAGTTGCGTAGATTCTTTCCACCAAAGGATTTCTATGGGAGTGTGAAGTGTCCAAGGACATGTCACTGCCAAAACAGCGCACTTGCAAATCTATCTGTTGGTATAGATGACATGGAGGAGCCCACGTGAAATCCATGTAGGACAGAGGATGTGGGGAAGGGTAAAGCCCATAAGACATTAGAAGGTCATTTTGATAGGTCAGGAATCCATTTCAGACTGCATAGAAAGTTGAAGGAAATATCCATGTGAGCATATTTATGCCCGTGTAGTCGAATCTGAGTTCAGAGTCATAGTGGAAAGAGAAATTATGCTATCCCACCAGCCTAAGTAGGGTTTATGGGGTCAGTGTCTTATAGAGTGGTAACAGAGAAGAGTTCAAACTCTAGGATTGAATGGGCCATGAAGGATGGATAAAAAATTTAATGTCTTATATGATGAAAGGTTTATGATTTTACCATTGAATGATTTAACTGTGATAATGAGTGTTAACACCAGTTTTTGAACAGGATTGACAATAGGAATAGAGTCCTAGTTCGGGATTGTTAAAGCAAATTGATGCCTTGATAAGGCCAAGAGTCCTTTTTCATATAATTTGATATGTGATTTTATAGTAGTGGCTTGTTGTTTTCAGCACCTAGGAGATACTAAGAAGGTAAAATATAAGGGAATGGTGTAGAAAAGTATGGAGGAAACCTCACATTTCTGAGATGAACAATTTGATGACAGGAGAGCTAGAGAAACCCCTCCAAATTTGGTAGCCACAGTAAGAAGTTTGAAAGCAGACAATGAGAGGATTATGAGGGATCAAGTTGAGTAGGAAGAATTAAATGTAGTACTATTGCAAAGTCTTTATAATGTTAAAAATCACTTGCGACAAGGTCCAGCTACTAGCAATGCAGAATGATAACATTCTGAGAAGTTGTAGATCCCATCAAATATTCAAAAGCATGGGACAGCTTACAGTAACGTGGGGAGGAGTTCCTCCAAGAAAAGGAACAAATATGCTAAGAGAAGTAGAGTTAGTGGAGACTCTTCAACGGATTTATCTAGTGGAAAGACCACTACAGAGGAGCTTTCCATCATTCACATTAGGTTAAGTGTTCCCGAGAGAAAGAAGAAGAGACACTCTCAGAGTTCTCTAACAGAATAATTCAAGAAGGCAAAGTCACCTACCTTTGATGGACAAACTAAGAAAGGAGAGAGGAGGTTGAGACTTGGTTGTTAGGGTTAAGGAAGTATTTTTGAGTGCATAATTAATCAAAAAATACAAAGGCAAAGATAGCCATTTTCAATCTAAATGGAGGAGCTTCCATATGGTGGGAAGACTTCAAGGATATTAAGGGACTAAAGGAAAGTAAGTTGACCCGGAAACAGTTTGAGAAATATTTCAGGAAAGCATATTTATCGGAAATGTATTATGATGGAAAGATTAAGGAGTTCCACGAACACAATTTAGGACAACTTACCATGGATGATTATGCCAAGAGGTTCTTGGAGTTATTTAGGTGTGTTCCCTACCTCAAGTATAAGAAAGCAAGGATATAGTGCTTCCTCAATGGATTACCATAGTCCTATCATGATAGAATTGAGTTCGATGATCCTAAGACATTAGAGGACACCATTAGAAAGGCAAAATTTTGGTATGACTAATCCAAGCATAGTTAAGAGCCTATTAAGGATTGGAAGAGAAAAGACAATCATTGATTTCAGAGGAAAGGATTTAAACCATTCCAATATAAAACCCAAAAAGAGGTGTGTCATTCGTTTCTCTGAATATAAGTATGCACCAATAGAATTTTCCATCTCAAAGTGGGAACATGCCAACAGAGAAAGTAAGGGAGAAAGTAGAGGAGCAAAAGAAAGGACCTCTACAATGTTGCAGTTGTGGAGAGGCACCTATGTTGAGGGACTGCCCTCACATGTTTGAAAACACAGGTATTCCAACGGAGGATGAACACCTTCAGTAACCACTCACACAACTAGATCAAAGACCAACACATTGATGTTTTCACATGGTATAAATCCTATGGGGAAACATCCATAGCCCCAGCCAACATGGCCACTTGGAGCAATTTATTAATGCAAAAGAAAATTTTACAGAGATATTTACAAGAGAGTTTCTCGCAATCGATCATCGGAAAATTACCCTCTATTCTCTTTAAATAGATATCACGGACCAATTGGGCGTTAAGCTACGGATCAATGTAGTCGTTAAGATCGAGGAGAATATGAACCGTCAAATCACTCTATGTTGGGAACATATTGTGACCATCATATTTCCTAACTACAAATGCGTAATAATGCATAATAAAGAAACACACGTTTACCTAACAACATATTAGACCAAGTTGATCTTAAATAACTCCTAAATGTCTAAATATCCTAACTTTCCCCCTTAAGAACAACTTGGGATAGGATTGAATGATTTACAAGGGAGACACAATAGGAGAAGGAAGGAGGCATTAGAGCCTATCCCCCCTTAATGACAACTTCCTGAACTCCTAACATAGATCAAAGTTTGGAAAACTTTGCTTCTGTAAGAGACTTTGTGAAAATGTTTGCAACTTGATTGTTTGTAGGGTAAAAGGGAACTTCAATAACTCGATCTTGAATGAGATTTCTGATGAAGTGAATGTGTAGCTCGATGTGTTTGTTTCATTTATGTTGAGTCGGGACTTTGACGAGCTTGATGGCACTCTGATTTTCGCACCAAAGGGTTGTCGGATGTTGTTGTTGGAATCCAAACTCTTAAAGGATCTGTCGAAGCCACAAGGCTTCTTGACTTGCATTAAGCGTTGCTCAGTACTCTGATTCTACTAAAGAAAGAGATTTTTCCTTTTGTTTCTTATAGGCCCAAGTGATAGGTCATGAACCAAGGCTAAAAACATAAATTGTAGTATACTTTCGATCATCAAGCTTGTCGGCCCAATTTGAATCAATGAAACCAACCAATAAAGGAGTCCCCCTATATTATAATGTATCATGAACTAAACTGTACCCAGGGCCTACCAAAGTATTATTTTAGTTGCTTTCCAATGGATTTCATGGGGTGTTTGCATATATCAGGAAACAATACCAATAGCAAAGGAAATATCATGATGGGTATAATTCAAGTATAAGAGGCTACCAACTAAATGACAGTACAAAGTGGAATCAACTTCGGGAGAAGTACAGGTGGCAGCAATTTTGACTCCAGACTAAAAGGGAGAAGGGGATGGTTTACAATATTCCATGTGAAAGTGATGAATAAGTTCACAAGCATACTTAGGGAAAGAAAAATTCCTTCATTGGTTATCAAAACTTGGAAATAGTGCAAAAAGACTAAGTCTATTATTTAAAATTTATTCTTAATTTTGGTTTTCACATGGTTTAAAAGTTTTGGGTAACTACCAGTGAGGATAAGGTCATCAACATAAAGAAAAAGGATCATGAGATGGTTTCCTACTTTCTTGGTATAGACATTAGGATCATAATAACATCTAGAAAATCTGGTGTCAAGAAGAAAGTTGTGCATTTTGGCATACCAAATTCGGGGAGCTTGCTTAAGACCATAAAGAGATTTATTAGGGTGAAAAACAAGGCTAGAGTCATTTTGGATATAACCAGGGGGTTGTTCCATGTATATTTCTTCTTGCAAATCCCCATGCAAGAAGGTGGATTTGACATCTATTTGATGGACCTCCCATTTAAGTGAGGCTGCAAGGGCTAGAACAAGGCAGATGCAATTCATTTTGGCTACAGGGGAAAAGATTTCATTATATTCAATTCCTTCAACTTGGGAGAATCATTTTAAAACTAATCGAGCATTGTGTCTTTCAACACTTCCATCTGATGCATAGTTAGTTCTGTAAACCCATTTACATCTGACAAGTTTTCTTCCTTTTGGAAGAGGTACAAGATCCCAAGTATCGTTTTCCATTAAAGAATGATACTCTTCATTCATTTTTGTATCCCAATCTAGATGACATGAAGCTTCTACAAATGTCTTTGGATCATGAGTCTCTGAAACTTGATCCAAAATAGAAGAGGTTTGTTGGAACTGTGAACGTGCATGATGTTGATATGAAGGATCACTGGGAAGATCAACAGTTACTTCTCGTGTTGAACAAACCCATCTAGGAAGTGTTTCAAGTTCATGTTCAATGGAATCATCTGGAGGAAGGTGATTAGGTGATCCAGGTGGATATTGATGGCCACTCACCTTTTCCATATGGCTCAAAACAGTTTTCTGGCAATTTTGGCAATTTACTATTTTTAGCAATTTTTAACTTCCAAAACCATTTTGAGGGCGTAAATGAAGGTTTTTATGGATATAGCTTCTCAATGATAGTCAAAGACTTTGATTGAGCCCCCAAAATGAATCTTCTTGGTCATACCTTTCCAACAAGCTATCGTGGACCCCAAACGGAGATTGTATGCCAAAGTTATGCCCCGGGGAAGTTAATACATGAAACTACCCAAAACAGGGTCCACAAAACTGTTGGCTTTTCATCTTTTGGGATTAGGGTTTTGGATTTTCTTTATTATAGAAGGGCATTTGGAGCCTCATTGTAAAAATCATCTTCTTACGAATGCAATTAGTGGACACATCTCTTCTCATAGATATGTTGCCACCATTTTAGTGAGTCTTTCACTCTGTATTTTTACAGTCTTTGTACATTTTCGCTCATTAATAGAAAATTGTGTATTAATGTATCTTTGTGTTTATGGTTGTAGATCTGATACATTTATGTTATATTATTGGATATCTGAGATATCCCTATACATTTCTTTATCATATCTCCACTCTCATTTCGTGCCGAAAATAATTTGGATCAGTGGTATCAGAGCAGGCTGCTCTTGATCGTTTTTTAGTGCATGTCCCCGACAAGGTCCAAGTATAGAAATTTGGGTATCGATATTGTCTCTCTTAAGGAAAATTTCTCTCACAAACCCAAGAAACCCTCCATGGCGGAAGAAAAGAAAAATGACAGAGTAGACGATTATATTAATCTGTTGCTTGAGCAAGCTCTCACGCAACAAAGGGACAAAATGATGGAGAATTTTGCCTACATCCTTCAACGTATGTCGATAACAACAGGTGCATCTTCATCAAGTGGCCACTTTGGAGGCACCTCTCCTTTCAAGGTACAAGTTAATTTTTATATTCTCATATTTGAAGGACAGATAGATGCAGATGCCCTAGAAAAATAGTTAAATCTACTAGAAGGTTATTTCTTTGTTAATAATTTCTCCGATAGGGAAAAGATCACCTTCACACTCCTTAAGGCCCTCCCCCATGTCAAACATTGGTGGGAAACTTACAGGGAGAAAAGTTCCACAGAGAAGTCTGGAATATATGGGGTCGAGCCCACTTGGGGATTTTTTTTGGATGCGGTAAAGGAACAGTATTACCCTGTTGGAAACTATGAGGACCAGTACATGAGATGGACCACAATATAGAAAGAGAGGGGCCAAGAGGTTCTAGAGTTCACCAATACCTTCCATACCTTTCACACTAAGTTGGGTATCAAAGACTCTGAACGAAATTTGGTTTTGAAATACTGTGGGGCTCTACACAGATACATCCAAACTCAAATGGATTTTCTAGACATCTCATCACTCAGCGTTGCTTATCGATATGTTGTTAAAATTGAGCAGAAATTTAAGCACCAGAGCAAATGGGAGTTCAGGTCTAAAAATCTGCAACAAGCAAAGTATGATAAAGAAGGCCCTAACAAACTATCTCTCAAAAACCATTCCAAGCCACATAAAAATAAGGGTTACGGAAAGATGAAGAAGGACACCAAAAAATGGTGTGATTTCCAAAAAATCCCCTGGCACAACACCGATGAATGTCGCTCAAAACAACCATTGGTGGCCGAGATCAAAGACAAGGATCCGAACCCTGATTCAGAATCTAATTCAGAAAATATTGATAGAAGAAATATCATCGACACAGACCCCAATGTTATTGTCATGACCACAGTAATTCAACTAGAAGAACCCATGGATCGTAAAGAGAGGGAGCACCTTTTTCATTGACAAATGTGGGTGAAGGGGACCCCGCTGCATTTTATTGTTGATAGCGGAAGCCAGATGAACCTCATCTTAGCTAAGGTCATCAAACAATTGGGATTGTCGACAACACCACACTCGCAACCATACAACATTGGGTGGCTTCGCTAGGGACGAGATATTTGTGTCAGTCAGCAGTGTCAATTTTCATATGACATCCATCCCTTCAAGGATGAGGTATTATGTGATGTTGCCCCGCTGGATGTCTGTGATGTTCTCTTGGGCCAGCCATATATGTGTAAGCGCCATCTTATCTATGAGTCTTGACCCCGTAGTGTCATTATTACTCTGGGGGGTCATCTTTATAGGATACCATAGGTATTTCCATCTACTATCCCACCTAAAAAATGTCGCAAGGTAGTATCTCATACTACAAAATTCAGCTTCTTCACAATCTGTTCAAAAGGTGAACAGAAGGATATTGCAACCACTACAGCCTCGGCCCAATCACCTTATATTCAACAGAAGCAGGTTGACAAGAATGTAATAAATCACAAAGATTCCTTGTGCACCTAGACATATCATGTAGCATGACTGGTTGAACAAATTCAACCCTGCCAGCAATAGGTTCATGACATCCTTCCACAGTGCAACGTCTCCAGCAAGGCAAGTAGCGCACCAAGATTCAATCACTTTCCCCTCTCCACCGGGAAATCAATGAAATGGATACCATTACTTCCTAAGGAGGGAGGATTAATCCAGATGGATATCGGTGGCCACCCACCTTTTCCATATGGCTAAAAATAGTTTTCTAGCAATTTTGGCAATTTACTATTTTTAGCAGTGTTTAACTTCTGGAACCATTTTGAGGGCCTAAATGAAGGTTTTTTGAGATTGGGCTTATCGATGATATCCAAAGGCTTTGATTGAGCCCCCAAAATGAATCTCCTCAATGATACCTTTCCAACGAGTTATCGTGCGCCCCAAATGGAGATCATATGCCAAAGTTACACCCCCGGGAAGTTGTACACCAAACTACCCAAAACGGGGTCCACAGAACTGTTGGATTTTCATCTTCTGAGGTTAGGGTTTTGGATTTTATTTATGACAAAAAGGCCTTTGGAGCCTCATTGTAAAAATCATCTTCTTGTGACTACAAGTAGCAGACACATCTCTTCTCAGAGATAAGCTGCCACCATTCTAGCGAGTCTTTCACTCTGTATTTTTACAGTCTTTGTACATTTTCTCTCATTAATAGAAAATTGTGTATTATTGTATCTTTGTGTTTATGGTTTCATCTCTGATACATTTATGTTATATTATTGGATATCCAATATATCTCTGTACATTTCTTTATTATATCTCCACTCTCATTTCATGCCGAAAATAATCTGGATCAGCAGGTGGAGGTGGATTTTCATCCTCACAGTGATCATCTAAAGAAGAAGAAACTAGAATAGGAACAGAAGAAGGCACAAATGTTGAAGATGGATTGTAGGCTGAAGAAGGCACAAACATCAAATTAGTCTCACATGCCAAGAGATTTTTATCAAAATTAACATCTCTTCTAATAATAATTTCATTACAGTGTGGTTGAAGAAGTCTCTAACCTTTGACATCTTCAAAATAACCAACAAATACACACTTCTCACTTTTAGGTTGTGTTAGCACTTGGTAAATTGTTGTCCTGAAGAGAAACGACCTACCAAGGTGACCTACAAACCAACTTTAAGACTGGAAACTAGCCTTTCCAATCTAGAGAGGGCTCTCTCTGAGACCTAGTCTCTGATAGATAATAACTTTGGATTGATGAATAGATTTATATGTTTGAGAAAGTGTTTTATGGTTTTGCTGGAAATGAAATACAGTACTTTGGGCTATGGAGTCAACCCCCTAAAAACAACAGAAATCAATGACGAGTAAGAGAATCTTTAAGAGGATAAGGATAAATAGGAGATGATCTTTCATTTTTAATGTCGGTGTGTATGGCAGAAGAAAGGAGAACATAAAGAAAATCAGAGCAGCATTAAAGATGAATTCTAACTTACTTAGAAGAAAAACACAGAGTTTGAATGGCCGAGTCCAAAGCACCGCGCGATGAATTTTAAACTCATTAAATATTTCCAATTTAAACAAAGGAAATAGACATGAATTTGCAAGAAACATGAAGTACATACGAAGATGGGATCATGATACATCAAGCCACCACCACTAGAATCTTTTCATCAAATCTTCAGGACCTCTACATTATATTTCCATCAAATTCAAAGATTACATTCAAGAGTCATCTTCCTACACTACTTTTCCAACCCGACTTACATCAAAAAGATACAGTATATAGTAAACTAATGCCCTCTTGGGTTGTTATTCCTCGAATTACTTTCCCCTAGGATCTCGGAATTAGTTACTTTCCCCTCAGACAGCTTTTTCAATAGATTTTACCAAAAATAGAAACCTCATTGCACCCAATCATAACATAATCGAAACATTTGTCTCAATTATTCGATCATGAGTAAGATTTGGTCATCATGTTGTGATAAATCGGCGTTTTCTTTCAAGGGGTGCCCAAGTAATCAAGTGTGTTGTTAGAAACTCTATCACCTTTGTATAACGGGCTCTGGTTGTTGTTGCGCGATCACTGGTTGTAGCATGCACATGTAAAGTTGGTGTAGTAGATGTCCTTTTTCAGTCACTCGTGCAACTCTAGGTGGCAGCAATGGTTGGGGGACCATACATCTCTTCCAAAAATGGCATGTGTTTCATTTATACCGGCCCTCCTCAATAGGAAGTTTACAGCATCTTTGTGGTGAATATTCACTATGCAGGTTCCGTGTCACAATTCTTGTGACTGAAATAAAACAAGATATGCACGGAGAAATATTCCATGCCACGATCCAAAAAGACAAAATAGGGTTGTCTTACTCACGCCTCTAGCCTCACCTGCAACCTTAAAACTCTAAGTGTTTTTATAAGAGACCAGTTATGTTTGCTTAGACTCTTCACCTGTCTCCACAATACCATGTTTCCTTTCAATTTTGCTTGAGCACTCGCGAGAGTTGCACGGGCGTTATCAATGGTCGATCTTCACTCCTTGAAATGCTCTGTGATTCTTTCTTCTGACACCCTTTGTTCCTCCTGCAGCTGGGTAATTTTGTCTTGTGCCTCTATGAGCTATTATTTGAGCCAATTTGCATTCCTTGCTTGACTCTACGACGCTGGCATTTCAATATTCCTTTTTTCCATTTGTCTTCTTAATTCTCTGTTTTCTTGGTAAAGTTCGGCAATAGCAAGTTGCGCTTGCTTCATTTGTTGCGACAACTCCTGAACATTTACATTTTCATCATAGGCTTCCTTCGCCTTTCATCAATTCCCATGCTTGCACCTTCAATAGGCTCTATCCGAATGACACACATGAGTAATCTCTTAGCAACAGATTGGGTGCACAGTTTACTGGGAGCTTGGATCTCCTCAGTTTTATTAGTCAACCTTGGCCTACCTCTTTTCCAGGATGTTGGCTGGTGGGACAATGAGTCTTCTATTTTTGTTCCCTTTCCTTTTCTCGTGACATCTTCCTTTCTCATTCCTACACTATGGAATGTTGTTTCCCTCGCAGATAGAGGAATGTCTCCTTTGGGGTCTCTAGGGATGTCAGCCAAAATCATAAATGAATCCCAGTCCTTGTTCAAATGTCTCAATTCTTCAACCACTAACAACTTGATTAATGACAAATGGGATAAATTGTTTCCCGGTTGGTCATCCTTGGCCTAGACGTTGTCTGCCATCTTTTCCAAGCTTCGATGCAAGAAGAAGGGTAGATTCAAAGGTTTTTTCCCTGTGAAGTGCATCAACAACCTGATGTGATATGGGTACACCCTGTCAAACCTTCCTTCACAGGTGAAATATCTTCTGATTACCTTTAGAATCTTTTGGAAAGGATCCTTGAGATACTGGCTTGGAATGTCGACTCCAATTTTCCCTTTTAGACAGTCGGGCTTGATGAATTATTTATAGCACAAAATGTGTAAAAGCGTGCCTTTAAACCATTTTTATTTGTGCGGAGGGATCTCCATCGCAGCTGAAAGAGTTTCCACCATCACTTGGAAGGTGATTCCCGCAATGGTCGCGTTGACCCTAGTAAAATTAAGGGCAAACTGCTCAGCCAGCTTCGTATTATACCCTTTGATCTTTTCGCAGAAGCGCATACATTTGGTTTGTTCAAAAGATGCCTTGATTGTCGGGTCTTTGTTTACTAATTCCAGGTCTTGAGTCTCAAACCTCATGGCCTGCCACTTTTCGCCTTCTTTCTTGTGCTTTGGGACATTGCCATGATGCTAGTATTTATTTATCTCACGCACACGGTAATGAACTGTAACACCCTCTCTACGCGGAAAATAGGAATGATGGACTTCGCAGAGACTATCAGAAAGGTAGGAACGGAATCTTTGCGTGAAAAACAAAAATCAGCCATAGACGTTCATGGCGCGGTAGTAAAGCGTGATGGAAAATTCTGGCGCAGTGGGGGAAACTCGGCGCGGTGGAAAACAGCAATGGGAGACTTGTCGCGGTAGGAAATTGCGACAAAAAATTCCAGCATAGTGGAAGAATTGGGCACAGTATCAAAGTATTGGGAGACTTGTCGCAAGACAGGAAATTTTGGCGCAATGAGAAATTCAGCACGACAGGAGGGAATTCCAAATAAGAAAGGATGATTGCGAGAAGAAATAACGTCCAAAATGCTAGTTTGTAGTGAACTCCAAAAGACTTTAAGCAATCACTGAAAACGATGAAGAAGACACGAAAAACTCGAATCAATAGACTTAAAATACGACCAATGGAAATCAGCTTTCACACAATGAAGGGCTCCAGATCTTGTAGAAAAAACCATGGACAACGCACAAATACAAAAATTAAAGGAGAGGCATGTAGGGTGACCGGTATTTATACTTGAATGGATAAGGAATGGAAGAGGACGATAAATACATGGTGACGAGAAGTTTTAAAGAAGGTTGAATATTTGCGCAGCAAACTCGTGCGACGGATACACTTTGAAGTGTGTAAAGTACAAAGGATAAGAGTGGTAGAGTACAAATGATAGGAGAGCCGTGATTTTTCACCTTTCTAACTTCATGATTAGGTGATGATGTTTGTTATATCTTTCGATGTGACCTTTATCCCAACAACTTGCCTCGATCTTTGGCACGTAAATTCCCATTTTTTGACAGGACTCGATATTTAGGGAAAGGGACCTTTACAAATCGCACATGACCAATCATTACGCCCTTTCCCAAATCCAAGGGCCAGACCCGCTACTTGGTGGTTTTGACCCATTTGTTATTCAGTCACTGACCTCACACACTTCGACGCACAAACTATGACTCATCTAGGACTAACTCTAACTGCAAAAGTCATGGTGCTAACAGCTGGCTCCAATGGGGATGTTATCTTCCCACTGAGGGGGAAAAGAAAAGTAGACCAAGTGCTTGAACATTGGGTTTTATTTGAATTAAAGACTCTAAAATGAAAAAACAGACTCATTCCAGACCTCCTTGATACAACTATGACTAAACTCAGTACAAGTGTATGGCCTTCACTTCGGGCTTCAATTTTATGTTGACTATTGACTCAAAACACTTTCTTTGAAAATAAAAATGGTTATTTACAATGACATGAAAAGATTGAAAAAACTTTCTAAACAAGATAATGTTTGAGAAACATGCCATTCATAGGCCCACCACCAATGAGATATCCATTAAGCTCTTGCAGCAGATAGGCATTGTTCCCATGGTACGTGGCAATCCTGAATGGGCCCATCCAAAGATGATCAAACTTCCCATGACTCCCTCTATCTTCATTTCTCGCATCCCACTTTAGTACCAAATCATTCACCTTGAAATCCTCTTCCTTGGTGTGTCTGTCGAAAATTCTTTTCATTTTGTCTTGGTGTAGCTTAAGATTTATTGAAGACTTGTTCTCTCATTTTTTGCACATGGATCAATTGGTTTATTCTCCTTAGAGCGTCATTTGGTTCAGCTTCTTTCTCTTGTAGCAATCTCCTCACTGGCAATCCCAATGAGGTGGGAAAGACTCCCTCTGTACCATATACAATTTGGAAAGGTGATGTGGAGATGGTGAACTTTTTAATGTTGATTTTGTCAGCCCATAATGCATAGATAAGATTTTTGTGCCAATCTTTCTTTTTTTCCTGCAGAAGCTTCTTAATAATCCTGGTCAAACTTTTGTTAGACGACTTTGCTAATCCATTACCCTATGGGTAATAAGCTGTGGAATGGCCTAGAGTTATGTTATAGTCGCTGCATAATTTCTCCATCTTCTTAGACTTGAATTTTGTTGCATTGTCAGTGATGATATTGGCTGGACAACAAAATCTAGACAAGATATTACTCTCTAAAAATTGAATGATGACAGTATCAGTAGCTTGCCTTGTCGGGACCGCTTCAATCCATTTGGTAAAGTAGTATGTGGCTATCAGTATCCACCTATGATAAGATGAATATGGCAGATGAATTTCTCCTATAAAATCCTGACCCCATTCCATAAAAGGTGCTTCAATAGAGATAGGTTTTAAAGGTAGGGGCTACATCTTTCTTTTCCCATCGAAGATCTGGCATTCATGGAAGCTGGAAAATTCCTTGTATACATCGGAAAAAATGTTGAGCCAATAGAATCCATCCCTCAATATTTTTTTCCCAGTGGTATTCCAATAATTATGCCCCCATAGTCTCCTTTGTGAAACTCTTTAATAGCCTTTTTCATTTCTTCCTCCAGCAAACAATTTAGTAAGATCCCACCTGGATGTTTCCAGTACAGAGAATTGTCCAGAATGAAAAACTTATCTACTTTCATCTTCAAAAATCTGGCTTTGGTTTTTCTCAATTCGGGAGGAGCTTGTAAATTTCTTAACACATAAATAATGTCAATGTACCAAGGAGAATCAATGAACTTTTGACATATATGTGGGAATGCTTCTTCTTGTGAATTTTCCGACAAATTAGCAATAAATTTGATTACCGAAACATCACAATTTGACTGCACCATTAATTTTTCAATCCCTTGACCCTTAATCATCTTTGTAGGCTTGATTTCGAGGTCATACTCCAACATCACTATGATCCATTTTCCCCTTCTCCTTTCAATATCAGGTTGAGTCAAAATATCCTTTATAGAATTGCTAGGCACATAAGCAATGACATGGGAATGCAATATATAAGTTCTGAATTATTTAAGGGCCTTCACCAAGGCATATGCTTGTTTTTACATGATGTCATACCTTAGTGGGGAGTCTCTCAATGTCCTGTTGAAATAATCTATCAGCTTTTCAAAGTTCTACTCATCCTTTTGCAACAAAATGCCAGCAATGGTGTGTTCTGAGGTAAAGAAAATTAAGATAAAATCCTTTGCAAAATTTGGGTTGGCTAACATTAGAGCTTTGGTCAATGCCACTTTAATATCTTCAAATGACCTCCTAGATTCAGAAGTCCATTTTATTTCATTGCCTTTCCTGAGCATATTTTTTATATGCTTTATGATCTCATCCAAGTTGGGAATGAACCTCCTCAAAAAATTTACCTTTCCTAGGAAAGATTGTACCTCTTTCTTGCTCCTGGGAGTGTCAATCTTCAAAATTCCTTCCACTATGTTGGGGTCTATTCTTATGCCTTCTTTTGAAATGATGTGTCCAAGCAATTTTCCTTCTTGCATTCCAAAGTTTGATTTTTTTTGGATTTAACAAGATGTCAAACTTTCTACATTTCTGGAAAACCTTTCTTAGATGTTCGAGATGTTGATCATTGGAATCTAAAAACACAATGATATCATCCAAGTAAATCACAATAAAATTATCCTTCTCATCGGCAAAGGCTATGTCCATGTCCCTTTAGAAAGTCGCTCCAGCATTCATAAGCACAAAAGGAATTTTTGTATACATGAAAGTACCCCAAGGTGTTGTAAAATTTGTCTTCTCTCGGTCATCTGGGTGCACCATAATCAGGTTGTATCCATAAAAATCGCCAAGCATCGACATCTTCTGAGATCCAACCACCTTCTACAGGATGTAATCCATCTTAGGAAGTGGATAATTTTATACACACAATATTATCTCACCACTTTTCTTCCTGACAGGCACAAGGTTATCCACCCACTTGGAAAATCTTAAGGACACAATAATCTTGGCATCAAACAATTTACTTACCTCTTTTTCAATCTATGGCAACAACAGAGGGTTGATTCGTCTCAACTTTTGCTTGAAATTTTTCTGGTCATCTTTGATGGGAATTACATGTTGAATTACCTTAGTGTCATAGACCTTCAAATATTCATAACTCCATGCAAATACATCAGGTAAGTCTTTCATAAGGTTGATATACCTCTGTTTTATTTCTGGACTGAGCATTTTTTACAGTCTGATGATCTTGGGATCTTCTTGAGTTACAATGTTGCAATCTTCTATATCATCATCATTCGCAGTGATTTTAGGATTTCTGGCTACATCATTGTCGTCAAAAATCTTTTCCAATGGGACCAAGCCTTTGGTAATAATGTTATTTTCCAAATGCACTATATCTCTACCAGCTATCTTATTATGAAAAAGGTCATTATTTTTTAACACAGTTGCGTCTTCATTTACTTCACAACATCACTCATCATCAATATTTACATTAGCAAATTCATCACTCATTTGAACGAATCTTTCCACATGTTTGTCGTCTTCAAACACTTGCCAATATTTAATGTTATCATGTATTGTTGGCCTATGTTTGACTTCAATTTCATACATATTATTTGGAAAAATTGGAATTTTTAAAACCGAATCTGAAGTAGCCAAAGCATATGCATTTTGGATTTTCCCCCTAGGAATCACTGACAAATTGTATTCTAAAAACTCTTCAAGGAGATCAAACACTAAATTTCTATATGCTCTCAATATAGGATGCTTGGACTAATATATACCCTTTACCTGGTTAATGATGATCTCGGAATCCCCATGTACAGTTATCCTTCTATCACCCAATTCCCTTAGAGTATTCAAACCCAAAATCAGTGCCTCATATTCAGCCATATTGTTGGTACAATCGAAAGCGAGCTTGTAAGAACAGAGTTTTGTACCCACCTTGGGAGGGTTAATCCACACACCAGCTCCAGCTCCTTCCCTACTAGTAGCTCCATCAAAACTCATATTCCACATATCATCTTCTTCATTGTTTTTTTTATCTATAATTTCCTTTGTTCGATGCTCGGTTTTGTCTTTGACAGTCATGACATTTGTTGGCTTCCCCTCTTCAAAGCTCAAGTTATTATAAAAAAATAGAGGAGCCAACTTCAGTGTCAACAGAGTAAATAGGATGATTATTTGGTTGAGTTTTTTTACTCACCATGTACTTGAGCAGCACTTCTCTGTACAATCTCCTTTCTTGGCCAAAAACAAGGATAGTAGCATACAACATGTCCATTTGCAAGGTTTCCTTTAATTTTGCAGCCCAAGATCTAGATAACAGCATGCCAAATTTTGGAGGGATGTCGGCAACCACCACGTCCATGACCATATTTTTCGATGGGACTTGAGACAATGATACGACCAAATCTTTGATCAAACCTAAGAATTGCACCTTCCTTGAGTCAAAATATAAAAGATCTTTATAAGGTCTTGTAATGTCTAGGCCTAACTCATCCATGACCACGTTGGGCATGAGATTATGTGATGCGCCTGAATCTAACATGGCATTATGTAAAGTCATGTCATGAATTTTAAGGCTAACATAGAAAGGAGGAACATCATCAGCATCGCCACTCTCTTCCACGTGTGGGCCAAACAAGATGGCAGGGTGGTCAGCTCGTATGTTCAAGGTGTCAGGGGCTTCTTCCATCTTTAGAATTTTAATGATTTGCTTTCTATATTCTCCATTCTTGATCAGCTCATTAAAGGGAACATAGATTTTTATTTTATCCATTTCGCTTTCAAAATTAAAAGGAGATGAAGCTTTTTCTACCTCTTTGACGACCGTTTCCTTTATTGCCTCAGGTGCTTTCTTTGGGGATTCTTCCTTTGACTTTCCTTTCTCCATTACGTCCCTTACTGAAATATCTTTTTTTGGTTGAATTGAAGAAGGGGTATTTTTTTGGAGTTCCCTTGTGGGATTCTCCTTCAAAAGCTCTACAGGCGCCTTTTTACTTCTAAGGTTATACTGCTTCTGAAACTGCATAATATCATTGTGGTATCCTTTCCTAAACTCTTATTTTTTCAATGAAAACATGTTGTCATTCTCCTGCATAAACTCGTCATCCGCATCCATAAATTGATCATGCTCTCCTTTTGTTAAGAACACGTTTGTTTCTGTATCGTCACAGCAATACATCTAGTATTGGATTATTTGATCAAAATCTCTGTTTGCATAGTTATTTTGGAAAGGAGTTTTTATATGTTGATCACCTTGATCTCTCTGGTCTCTTTGCCTGATCTGTGGAACTGGGGATCTTCTAAAATTTTGATTTCTAGGCTAAAAATTATTTTGATTCCTGGTGGCAGGTTTGTTCTCCATGAACATCCTTTCCATGAGTCTTTCCATAGTCTTCATCATCAAGTCAAATTTTTCGTCTAATGATTGAGACGTAGAGGGTTGTGCTTCCCATTGGATCTTATTCCCACTTCTGTCAAGATTATGTTTGATCTTCCCTGATGCCATTAGATTCACTTCTACTTCAATTGCATCCCTCATCATATCATCTAATATATTATATATTCTTTCCCTTAATAGCAAGGCAAAGTCGATGTTAAAATAATCAGCATATCAAAGTTGGGTAGCTCCAGGAGGAGGTTTGACTTCTGTGGGAATTAAATTATAAAGTTTCATGAATCTGGTCGAGAACTCTTGCACTGTTTCATTTGGTGATCTTTTTATATTATTGTACTAAGTTAGTAATTGAAGAAGATTATTTTTATCACCCCACCTGGCAAGAAAAAGTGTTTCAAAAGCTTCAAAATCAAGGTTACTCGCTCCTAGAAGGGCTTTGAACCATTTTCTGACCTCCCCTAAGAGACTCTGCGCAAAAAATCTCATTTTTGCATCCTCATGATCTACCTCTTCCAGGTCAACAAAGTCATTAAACCAATCTAAGTGTTTTTGGGCTAAAGCATTCCCTTCAGCATCATATAATTTAATTCTCTGATTATAATTCTGAGGAAAATCATGTAATTGGGTTGGCAAGGTGAGAGGGGAGAAATTGGCGGCCATGACTCTAGGAGGAATTGGAATTGGCTGAATAGTCTAAGTGGGGATTATGGCAGTTCACGGGGGGTTGGTTGATATCAAAGATTGGAACTTTTTCTCATTGAAAATGATTTTATTCAAATAGGATTTTGATATGAACCTAAAGAGAGTTTGTTCAAACAGTAAATCAAAGTCAATGTCGTCAATGCTTTTTACCCCGTCTTTAGGTAAAGATAAGTTCCTATCCAAGTAACATAAAGGGTCTGTTATCCTTTCCTTTCCTTTATGCAGAAGTTTTTCAAGATCAGACACAGATGCTGCAGGCTCTGGATCAAGGTTCGCTCTTGTGTAAACTTTCTTAGGAGTCAGGATTTCTGATTCAAAATACTCTACGCTATTGATCTTATTCAATGAAGTCGCTAGGGTAAAATAAGTTTCAGCCAATAGATGTGTCTGATCCACTGTTACCCTCAGGAATCAAATCTACAGCTTTAGTCATTTTCCCAGGGAAAGTTTTCAATTCCATCCCCGACAACGGCTCTAAGATGTTAGCACTTGGTAAATTGTTGGATTGAAGAGAAACGACCTACCAAGGTAACCTATAAACCAACTTTAAGACTGGAAACTGGCCTTTCCAATCTAGAGAGGGCTCTCTCTGAGACCTAGTCTCTGATAGATAATAACTTCGGATTGACGACTAGATTTATATGTTTGAGAAAGAGTTTTTTGTTTTCACCGGCAATGAAATACAGTACTTTGGGCTATGGAGTCAACCCTCTGAAAATGAAATAAATCAATGACTGGTAAGAGAATATTTAAGAGGATAAAGGCTAAATAGGAGATGGTCTTTCATTTTTAATGTCATTGTGTATGGTGGAAGAAAGGAGAACATAAAGCAAATCAGAGCACCATTAAAGATGAATTCTAACTTACTTAGAAGAAAAACACAAAGTTTAAATGGTTGAGTCTAAAGCACCACGCGATGAATTTTAAACTCATTAAATATTTCTAATTTAAACAAAGGAAACATACATGAATTTGTAGGAAACAGGAAGTACATACAAATATAAGAACTTGATACATCAAACCACCACCATTAGAATCTTTTCATCAAATCTTCAGGACCTCTGCATGATATTTCCATCAAATTCAAAGATTACATTCAAGAGTCCTCTGCCTACACTACTTTGCCAACCTAGATTACATCGAAAAGATACAATATATAGAAAACTAAATCCATCTTGGGATGCTATGCCTCGAATTACTTTCCCCTAGGATCTCGGTTTCGGTTACTTTCCCCACCGGACAACCTTTTCAATAGAGTTTACCAAAAATAGAAACCTGACTACACCCAATCATAACATAATTGAAACATGTGTCTCAATCATTCGGTCATGAATAAGATTCGGTCAGCAGGTTGTGATAAATCAGTGTTTTGTTTCAAGGGGTGCCCGAGTAATCGAGCATACTATTGAAAACTCTATCACCTTTGTATAACGAACTTTGGTTGTTGTTGCGCGATCATTGGTTGTAGCATGCACGTGGTGAGTCGGTGTAGCATATGTTTGTTTGCAGTCGCTCGTGCAACTCCAGGTGGCAGCAACGGTTGGGGGACCATACATCTCTTCCAAAACTGGCATGCGTTTCATTTATACATGCCCTCCTCAATAGGTAATTTTACAGCATCTGCATGGAAAATATTCACTATGCAAGTGTCGTGTCAGAATTCTTGTTACCGAAAGAAAACAGGATATGTGTAGAGAAATATTCCATGCCACGATCCAAAAATACAAAATAGGGTTGTCTTACTCATGCTTTCGGCCTCACCTGCAACCCTAAAACTTTGAGTTTTTTTATAATAGACCAGTTTCGTTTGCTCAAACTCTCCACCTGTCTCCACAAGACTATGTTTCCTTTCAATTTTTCTTGAGCACTGGCGAGAGCTGCACGGGCCTTATCAATGGTCAGTCTGCACTCCTTGAAATGCTCTATGATTCTTTATTTTTACACCCTTTGTTCCTCCTG
>JASDQU010738935.1:280449-296997 GCA_032191745.1 Picea mariana
TTTTTATAATAGACCAGTTTCGTTTGCTCAAACTCTCCACCTGTCTCCACAAGACTATGTTTCCTTTCAATTTTTCTTGAGCACTGGCGAGAGCTGCACGGGCCTTATCAATGGTCAGTCTGCACTCCTTGAAATGCTCTATGATTCTTTATTTTTACACCCTTTGTTCCTCCTGAAGCTGGATAATTACGTCTTGTGCATCTCTGAGTTGTTTTTTGAGCCAATTTACATTCCTTGCTTGACTCTATGACACTAGCGTTTCAATATTCCTTTCTGCCAGCTAACTTCTTAATTATTTGTTTTCTTGATAAAGTTCGGCAATAGTGAGTTTCACTTGCTTCAGATGATGTGAAAACTCCTTAAAATTCATCTTTTCATCACCTGACTTCCTCCACCTTTCATCAATTCCCATGCTTTCACCTTCAACAAGCTCTAGTTGAATGCCGTGCATGAGTAATATCTTGGCAGCAGACTAGGTGTGCGGTTTACTAGGACCTTGGATCTCCTCAGTTTTATTAGTCAACCTTGGTCTGCCTCTTTTTTGGGGTGTTGGATGGTGGGATGATGAGTCTTATATTTCCTTTCCCTTTCCTTTTCCCATGACATCTTCCTTTCTCACCCCTACTCTATGGAATGATGTTTCCCTCGCAGATAGAGGAATGTCTCCTTTGGGGTCTCTGGGGATGTCAGCCGAAATAAGAAATGAATCCCAGTCCTTGTTAAAATGTCTCAATTCTTTGACCACTAACAACTTGATTAATGACAAATGGGATAAATTGTTTCCCGGCTAGTCGGCCTTGGCCTAGATGTTGTCTACCATATTTTCCATGCTTCGATGCAAAAAGAAAGGTAGATTCAAAGTTTTTTTCCCTGTGAAGTGCATCAGCAACCTTATGTGATATGAGTACACCTTGTCAAACCTTCCTTCACAGGTGAAATATCTTCTGATTACCTTTAGAATCTTTTGGAAAGGCTCCCATAGGTACTGTCTTGGAACGTCGGCTCCAATTTTCCCATTTAGACAGTCAGGCTTGATGAAGTATTTATAGCAAAAAATGTCTAAAGGAATTCCTTTAAACCATTTTTCTCTGTGCAGAGGAATCTCTGTTGCAACTAAAAGAGTCTCCTCCATCACTTGAAAGGTGATTCCTGCAATGATCACGTTGACCCCAGTAAAATTGAGGGTGAACTCCTCAGCCAGCTTCGTATTATACCCTTTGATCTTTTCGTAGAAGCGCATATATCGGGTTTGTTCAAAAGATGCCTTGATTGTCAGGTCTTCGTTTATTAATTCTAGGTCTTGAGGCTCATACCTCACATCCTTTCCACTTCTCGGCTTCTTTCTTATGCTTTGGGACACTGCCATGATGCTAGTATATATTTATTTCACGCGCGCGATAATGAACTGTAACACCCTCTTTGCGTAGTAAATAGGAACGACGAACTTCACAAAGACTGTCAGAAAGGAAATAACATAATCTTTGCACGAAAAACATCAGCCACAAAAGTTATGGGCGTGGAAGTAAGGCGTGATGGAAATTTTTGGCACAGTGGGGGAAACTCAGTGTGGTGGAAAACAACAACGAGAGAGTTGTCGTGGTAGGGAATTGTGAAGGAAAATTCCGGTGCAGTGGAATATCTGGGTGTAGTAACAAAGTACTGGAAGACTTGTCGTGAGACAAGAAATTCCATCGCAGTGAGAAATTCAGCACAGCAGGAGGGAATTCCAAAGAAGAAAGGATGACCATGAGAAGAAATAACGTCCAAAATTCTAGTTTGCAGCGAACTCCAACAGACTTTAAGCAATGACTAAAAATGATGAAGGAGATGTGGCAAACTTGAATCAACAGACTTACAATATGACCAATGAAAATTATCTTTCAGACACCGAAGGGCTCCAAAGCTGGCAGAAAAAACCATGGACAATGCACAAATCCAGAAATTAAAGGAGAAGCATGCAGGGTGACTGGTATTTATACTTGAACGGATAAGGAATGGAATCATGGAAGAGGATGATAAAACCATGGCAACGAAAATTTTGAAACCAGGTTGAATATTTTCACAGCAAACTCATGCGACAAGTACACTTTGAAGTGTGTAAAGTACAAATGATAAGAGCGAAAGAGTACAAATGATAAGAGCACCATGATTTTTCACCTTTCTGACTTCATGATTAGGTGATGATGTTTGTTATATCTTTCGACGTGACCTTTATCCCAACAATTTGCCTCGATCTCTGGCATGTAAATTCCCCTTTTTTGACAAGACTCGATATTTAGGGAAAGGGACCTTTACAAATCGCACATGACTAATCATTACGCCCTTTCCCGACTCCAAGGGCCAGACCTGCTACTTGTTGATTTCGACCCATTCATTATTCGGTCACTAACCTCACATGCTTCAACGTACAAACTACGACTCATGTAAGACTAACTCTAACTGCAAAAATCACGGTGCTAACATGTTGCAATGCTTTCCTTTTCTCATCAAGAATGTGAGCCCATGCTACATTACCGAATACACAGAAGTGACTTACAATTTGCTTAAGTTTAGTCCATGCTTCTTCCGATTTTATATTTTTAAGAGCCTTTGTGGGAGTTTGATTTACTATATAATTTCCATAGTTAATGGCTTTCACCCAATACTTTAGACTTAATCCCTTAAATTAGATAACACAATTATCCATTTCTTTTAATTTGTGGTTCTTTCTCTCAGCAACACCATTTTGTTGTGGTGTATATGGAACAGTGTGTTGCATTTGGATGCCATGTGCACTGCAGTAACTTGTAAATTGATTGTTCTCATACTCGCCTCCATTATCTATTCTTAACCTTTGAAGTTGATGTCCATATTACTTTTCTACAAGGGCCTTGTAGGCCAAAAAATTGTCAAAAACTTTTCTCTTAAGTTTTAATAAGTAAACCCAAGTGAATTTGGAGAAGTCATCAATGAAAGTTAAGAAATACTTTCACCCAGAAAAACAAGGAGAAGAAAGTGGACCACACAAGTCACTGTGTACAAGTTGCAAATGGGTTGAGGCATTCCAAGAGGCACGTTTGTCAAAATTGTCACGATGACGTTTGTCAAGAACACAACTGACACAAATACCATCTATGCATGAAAGAAGAGGAAGACCAGTCATCATCTACTGATTACATAGTTGCTACAATGAGTGATAGTTTAGATGACCAAACCACTCATGCCAAAGTTTGCTCAAGTCATCACTATGAGAAAAAAAGACTAACGAAAAAGATGATGACCCAAAGTTGTCAAACTTGTACAACCTGGTAATATCATCAGCAATTCCGGTTGCAAGAACATGCTAAGGATATTTTAAATCCTTGATTACAACTTGGTGAGGTGAGATGTTATAATACCCATGTTTCCCCTAGCTTTTAATTAATCATTAATTATGATCACCATGCTATCGCATGGGAACAATGTAAATGTATTATTGTTTAGATTCCCAATAACTGACTGTGGGGGTGAATCCTTGAAGAACTGGCCATGATATCACTAGAGGAAAAAGAGTGAGGAAACTGTGGAGAGGGTCCATTATGTCAAAATGACCCAAATTTCTCCTTGCTGAAATAATAAGCCTCATCCTGATCCCAAGGAGAAATAAATTAATAAGAAAAGGAATGGTGGTTGAACAATCAGCTACCCCAATGAATGGAAGCATGAAGGGTCTGGATGGGGAGACAGAAAACTGTCATCTTGAAGTACCACAGAGGGTATTTTTTCTTGTAGGCCCACACTGACCTGAGTTTCCTTCTAACGGAAGGAACAAGATAGGTCCAGAACTTCCTAGAGGAGGACAAAGGCATGCAAGAATACACATGAAGGAAGACAAGAAGGAGACACATCGGGAAGGGAATGCGTGACCCGGGGATATACAAAATAAAAGAGGAAGAGCATGTGAGGCCCTGAGAAGAAGAACTAGAAGCTTGATAAGTTGTTTTGGTTACTTGAGAGAACAAGAGAAAGGATCTCTGAGAATTTGCAGAAAACATGACCTAAGCAGAAGATCATGAGCTTGATCCTGAGGGAACATTTGATAAACCTCACAGAGGTTGTGAAAGAGAGAGAGAGTCTCTAAGAAACTGCAAAAGTTCCCTAGTGATATCATGGCTTGGCACAGGGGTGGCCAGAGTGATAAGAAAAAATGCCTCTGAGCCTATGGTTGGGTGGAAAGGAGAACACCCACAGTCATTTGGTCAGCGATCGACTGTAATAGATAAGTATTTCATTTTCCCTATGCACTTGGATTGAAATGCATGATTTGAATGTCTGTAATTGTGATTAATTATGCTTTGTGTGAAATTAATGATTATAATGCCTAACTACTCTTTTGTAAGTCGTTGTATTTGTATGGTTGTAAGATGACAAGTTTGGCCTCCGGGCTGGTTCGAAAATAACCCTCCCTATTTTAAAACTTAAGTTATCTGAATTGGAGGGCACTCCCTTCAAACCATTTGTCAAAGGGCGAATGGGCTCATTCCCATGGCCTTAATCCAAATCTTGGCTAAGATTTAAAGGGTTTAACCTCTGAATCTTGACAAAGTTCCATAGGACCAAGTCCATGGAACCCTTCGCTACCCTCAAAAAGGAGCTAAGTGGTTTGAGACTATAGGAGTCCAGACTCTTGGGTGAATGAACATTGCATGCACAAATGTGTCAAAGGTGACCTGTAGGACCGGTAACTAGACAGATGACTGGCGGTTGGTGATCAGTTACCCGTAATCATGGGATTTATCCCCTTACTAAAACCCAATCATATTTTCGGTCACGAAGTAACGTGAGCCATATCTATGCGGGTATTCGAGATCTCACTTGACAGTTGGATATACGTCGTGGTCAGTCTGGCACTGACCGTTTCAGGAGAACAAAGGTGTTATAACACCAAAACCTCTGAATGTCAAAGTTACGAAGTATTGTGGGTCATCGATCTTAGGATCCTTCATGATCCCTCTCAGTCGTCTGATCGTGGAGATGCATGTATCACATCAGGAGCTCCTGGGGGTCCACGTGTCGAGCCACGGTGATGCCATGTGTGGCAGATTTGTGGCAAAGAAAAGATATGTCGAAGACCTGAGGCATGTGTCATGTATCTTGCCAATGGGTTTCGGGTTGATAAGTGTCCCTCTAGGAGTGGCCTAATACTAAGACCAAGGGACCCCTGAGCTAGAATTGTGAGTCATTGATCTAGGGACTCCATTGAGAACCCCTCCCTACCATCCAATACTTCGGGAGAAAAGGAGTATTAAGCGGGTAGAACCCTCGAATGTCGAACTCGCGAAGTGATGCGGACCCTAGATCTGGGGATGCTTAAGGATCTCCCATGACCATTAGATCTAGATCGTGGTCATCCCAGTGTTGACCACTCCAGGAGCAAAAAAGAAGTTACATGACGGATCCCCCAAACGTCGAAGTTACAAAGTAACGGATGTTATAGATCTCTGGATATACGTGGACACACCTTGACCATGAGATCTAAGGGGCATTGGAAGGTTGTCAGTCTGGAGTGATGTGGCACTCTGACGTCACCCAAGGTGATGGGGATTCATGTTTGACATGTCAGGTGTCACCTTGATTCGTGCGCTTCACAGGCCTTATATTCCAATTGGAACATGACACATGTCACCCATATATAGGGACACGTGTCATCTCTATTATTTTCCATGTGTCATTCCCTAGTGCATGGTTGTTTGACCTAATGGATAATGGTACCTCGGGACTTTAGGAGTTTGGAACTCTAGGAGACTCGGGATGTGAGAACGTATGCTCCCAAAAGGGATGAAGGTCGGAGTTACATGGCAAGACCTCGGAATTTCGGAACTTCGAATCTATGGAAGATACCTGCATAGAAAGAAAAAAAGGGGCATTCAGCATCGAATGTCGAATTCCCGAAGATCTGTGCGTTAAATGAGAAAGAATATCCATCAGTGGAATTAATGGTGGCTATGCTCAGATTTGAAGGGCGTAACTTCCAATCCATAGCTTAGATTTGAGCATGGTGACAATGGCTAGAAATATCTTGACGAGCAGAAGGTAATGGAGACCTCGAGAAGAGGATTCGAGATGATGGAGGAAAGCAAAATTTGGATGCCCCATCCCTTAAAAGGTATTTAAGGGGTTTGGTGTGTTACATGAGAACTTTGTGGTTTTACCTTCACCTGAATAAGTGATTTTATATATTGATAGAAGGTTGCAGGAAAGAATTGGAACACATTATACATCGTTAAAATTAATAGTATCTACCTAAATTATTCCAGACCCTACAACACTAAGAGATCTATCATCACCAACAAATATTTTCTTGGTGTTACATTCATTTAGAGAAGAAAATATGGCTTTATATTTAGCCATATGATAAGATGCTCCATAATCAATAAGACACTCATCAGAAGAAGTAAAAGTTGCATTGAAGGAGAAACCAAAAGCAGAAAGTGCATGTCCATGAGAAGAAGAAGAAGAAGAATCAATAGTGATAGTGTGCTTCTTCATCGTTGCTTATAAAGCTTCCATCTTCTTAAAAAAATTGGACTCATCATGACCATATTTCCCACCAAAATTGCAATGTATGTCAATCTTCTTATTTTTAGATTTTTCTCTGTAAAATCCCCACTATAATCCTCGGTTTAATTAATGCATAGTGTAGATATAAATGTGGCTATGCCCAAGCAATGTAAATGTGAAATGTTTTTTCCTGAATTGAAAATAAATATAGTGTAACACCAGTTGTTGGGATATGGATAGATATGGGGGTTGATTAATCCACAAGAGAGGGGGAATGCCTAGAGAGTTCCCAAGAGGGGTCCAAGGGGAAATAATGTATAGGTATTAATTCAAAACCACATTTCTGAATTTATTATCATTTGGGGAAAACTTCTATTTTTCCTGGTTGAGTGTATGAGAGCCCAATCATTGAATATATGTCATAGGGTGGGTGTGAGAGTCACATCCCATAGTTATTGGAGAGCATGGGGCTGAAGTACAATCAACATTGTGCAAAGTGAGCAATCAATTGTCTTAGGGAAAGAGAGGAAATGTGTATGGGTAGTAACAAGTAGTTGGAGACATTCATTTTTACATGAACAACAAGTAGAGAAGAGAAGAGAAGAGATTGGGAGATAGAACAACAAAATTGGATGAATTATGGAGCATGCTAGAGTGATTTTGGATCATTTTGGAGCTCAAAATTGAAGATCCAAGTTTTCAGTCCTAAAGAGTGAAATCTTGGGTGAGTTGCACTGTATCAACAAGTTTTTTTTTGTTGGTGGTGGTGGTTTTCCTGGTAGTGAGTTCCCTTGAGTTCCCAGCCAAGATATTCCTAGCTACATGTGCCAGAGATACCCTGATAAATGAATGGGAGGCTCAATGGACTAAGAGCATTGAAGGGGTACATTCCTTGGGTTGGGCAGGTCAAGAGGAAGAGATATGGAGGAAATTCAAGAAAGTTGTAGGAGAAAACCAGCAGGTTGTGTGATATTGAGTTGTGAGGGGACTGTGGGAGGCACCCTTCTTTTTTGGATTCCTAGCCCTAGCTCAGGGGTGACTTGTTGTTGAGATATGGAACAACAAGTATATGGTTGGGTGGAATTTCCTTCCCAAGCAGTTGGTTGTACAAACATTTTATAAAAGATAACTGTTTATCTATTTGTTGAGTTATTCCATGAATTTAATTGTTGTGCTTAACTCTATATATGTAAATAGTCATTTTTTGTTGTTTTAATACCCCAGTTTTGATTCCCCGGGATTATTGATGTATTTTTCTTATTTGATGAAAGGATGAAGTGCCTAAACAATTGAAAGAGGATGCAGTGCCTAGGAAATGTAAGACATTGATCATTATTAATAATAAAATGCATCGTTGGTTGCTAGATGCACAAGGAAAAGAGTTATAAGGGGATATAATTCCACGAGAGAGGGGGGGACCAAAGGGGCTAAGCCTTTACACCTTGAAATTATTTAATTTTACTCACGTTGTAATTTTGGAGAGAATGAGAGGGGTTACATGAGAGTCTTGGGGGAATCCCACATTATGCTTTTGATACTTAATCCTTGTTCTTGATTGTCCGGGGGGTTGGCCATTTTCATTATGAACCAAATTCGTTTTTTGATCTATTCCCTTGAATTCACTATGTTTCTCATTCTTGGTAATGCATGGGGAAGGGAAAATGGATTGTTGAATACCAACAGCCATGGTTGGTTGGTTGTAATTAATTTTTGTTCATTCCGGGAGGGAATGAATGCCTATGGGAATGCGAATAACGGAAATTTAGAGAGTCTTGTCCACAGCCGATGATCCTGAGAGTTTCCAGCATTGAGATTTCCTAATCAGAGCATTGGAGCCTTGGAAAGAGGTGGGCATCCTGGGAACTGTGTGGAAATGAAGGGGATTCACTTTATTTGGGTGGTGTAGACTGAGAGAAAGAGAGAGCTAGTAAACTATATTTGTTATGTGTGAGAAACTTGTTAGAGATTTAAATCCCATGCTTGTGTATTCATATCCCTGGCTTGAGGGTGACATGTTGTTAATACTTGGAACAGTAGTGTCGAAGGTTGGTTGGAACGTCCTTGGTCTACACCCAGTTGGTGATTGGTTTTGATAAAGATAAGAGCTCTCTATCATGGCCATCTCTACTTTTATATTTATTTCCTTTGTATATTATTATTATTATCTTTGAGATATGATGTGTTTATACCATGCCTACTTGTTGGTTATTATTCTGAATGGCTTGTTAATATTATAGTTCATAGTTAGAAAGAATCTTGATGAATGCATGTGTTGGTATTGTATTTCTTTATTGTTGCATTATTAATTAATTGGTATCATAATTTTGATCATCCACAGTGGGCGAATTTTAGAGGCACGCAAGTAGTGGAACTAGTTCAGATCAGAGCATTAAGCAAATCATTTTAGGTTTGTTGATCTGGGTGCATCAAATATCGGTATCAGAGAATTAGGTTGCAGCATCGGGCCTTTGAAGGGGCCTGCTACAAAAGTTATTGAAGTTTGGAAGTAAAATCAACTAATCAAATTGGATAGCGATGGAGGGAGGGTTCTTATGATTTGAAATCTTCTCTTCAGCCCTGGAAACCTGACTCAGGTGATTCCCTGCAACCCTAGTTTTCCATTGAGCTCTCTCTTGCTCGATTTGGGCATTGGAATAAATAGACCTGCCCTCCTGAATTTCTGAAGCATGGCTACCATTGATTTAACCTCCATGTTAATGTCCACCATTGATTTACAAGGGGGGTGTTAAATATTTTATCCCACATGCATGGCGAAGAACCCATGTGAATGGTTTATAAGCATAACAGAACCTTACTTTAGTGTGTGCAAAAAGAAGACTCACGGAACCCTACAGAACTGCACGTAATGTAAACTTTTGGCCCAGTGGTCGATGGGTCGGTGGGTCGAACTGGCATCGGGTCACCCTGTTGGATAAAAATTACACAGAGCACCCAGTGGGTCAATACCCTGGTGCCCCGATGGGCTAGTGTCGCGGTGGTTGGGTTGGATCAAACCAGAGTTATCATGGCAGTTGCATGGATATCATGTGTGGGGGGCAGTGTCTTGGTGCCCCAGTACCCGGTGAACAAGCATCAGAGAAGTTTGGATATAGGTTTGTGGAGGTGTCTTGGTGGGTTGGTGTCCCAGCAGCCACATTTCATGCCAAGTGGAAATCCACATCAGGTTTATGTTCTAAGGTGTCAGCTAAGTCCCCATATTGGGTGCTTGAGGCATTGTGTAGTGTTAAAGGGTTTCGGAGGGCCCGGTGCCCCAGTGGTTGGACTAGATCGACATCAGATTGATCCCTTATTGGATGGAAGTTACGTGGAAGTGTGGTGGGTAGGCGGATCGATACCTTGGATACCGAAGAGCCATAGAATTCAAGTGGTGTGTTGTTGTGTTGTGTGGAGTCGAAGGCCTAGTAGGTCGGTGCCCTGATGGGCCCATGGGCTAGTAAATCAGACCAAGTCGAGATCCAAAGGAAGAACAACAAGGAGAAGGGAAGTAATCCACCTGGTGGTCAATGGCCTGGGGCCACATCATTTACCATGTCATAGCCACGTCAACACCACCTCAATGCCATGTCAACATATTTCCACGTGGGAAATATTGTCCATCAATGTCAAAAAAAAAATTATTTTTTTTCTAAGTCTAGAAAAAGGGGTGAAAATGAACAAAGTTGTAGTTTCCATATTGATGTAGTTTTCGACTAGAGTATCATATTGAAAATATGAGAGTTTAAATGAATTCATTTTAATTATTGTTATCTACATATCATACAAAATTTTCTCTAACTCCTGACATATGTTTCTCTGTAGTTGGAAGAAGTTGGCCTTTCAATAAAACTGCACTAGTGGAAGGAAGTGCACAAATGGGGTGAAAGTGGCCTTTTCAAGAAGCCATAACTTTTAGCTCAGAGATCAGATTGAGGCACATGAAGAGACATTGGAAATATTATTTAGAGAAGAATAACTTGTAATTATTATATTTTGGAGAACTAGGATATAATTCTTCATGAATTGAGCAGAAAAAAAGGACCTATAGCATTAATGGACAAAAAAAATACAATATGCATAATTCTAATGAAAATGGTTGCTTGCACATTTTGAAAAAATAAGAGATATAAACATATCAATTCAAGATAAGAATGCATATTTGGGAAATGAAGGAAGGAGAAGGAGCCTTCATTCATGAGAAAGAATCCAAGGGTCGAAATATCAGTGTCGGTAATGCAGAGACATAATCCAATGGGAATTAGAACATAGAGGAACAAGAAACATTATTAGAGACTGTGAGAAGCTTGAAGATAGAATTGTAGAGTTAAAAAATAGACAAGAAGAAGATTATTAGAGAACAAAACCAAATAAATGCTCAATTAATTCAAAGATTAAATAGGTTGCATAGAAAATCTAGGAAAGGATCAGGCTCAAGGCAAGAGGAAGATGACAAACATCATGAAAGAGAAGATTATTACAAAAGATTTGGTCATTTAAGGAGTATTGGAAAAATTCATGGACATCACTCACCTCCTTATTCAACAAGGAAATTTTATGCATCTGAAAGATTCCATAAGCTTTCCAAAAATGTCTCATGTTAGGCACCAAAGAAGAAGACGTGAGTTGGATAATTTTAAAGGAGAGTTGAGGAAGCTTAAGACACATTCCTTTGATGGTGAAAGAGAAAGGGAAGATGGTGCAGAAGCTTGGTTGATTGAAATAAGAAATTATTTCCAACTTCACAACTATTCATCTAATATAGAACCTAGAATTTTCACCTACCATTTGCATAGAAAATTTGATGTGTGGTGGGATCAATTGAAACAAGTGGATCACATTAATGAGAATAGGATGACTTGGAGGTAGTTCAAAATATATTTTCGAAAGGAGTACCTTTCAGAGCACTTCTTTGATAGGAAGATGTAAGAGTTCTTTGAACTCGAGCTGGGAAGCATGACCATGATATAATATGAAAAGAATTTCTTGGTATTTTTGAAGTATGTGGGGTTTATCAAAGATGAGAAGGTGAAGATACAGAGGTTCTTGAGTGGAATACCATAATTTTATAACGAAATGATTCAATATGATGAACCTATAACTTTGACAGAGACCATGAGGAAGGCTAGCTACCTATATGAGCAAGGAAGGGGTAGAGAATCTTTGCAGAAATATTGGAAGGATAAGAAGAAAGAGAAATTTGATCATAGGAGGAAAGGATTCAAACCTCCTTTCAACAGAAACAATCCTAATAAGCAAGAGTAGTCTACTAAGGATAAATCCAAGAGAGAAGATTCCTTGGGAAAGAGGGTAAGACCCCCAATCAAATGTTGGGGATGCAAAGAATATCATGTGTACAAGGATTTCCCTCACTGAGAAGACAAAATCAAGACCATGCACAACATCCAAGAAGCCTCTATAGTAGAATACATGGGCAGAAGTATTCCAAGAATATATGCAGCCTTAGAAGATCGACAAGGAGAATACCAATCCAATATGATTTAACTGGAAGGTAAGATCATTAATCATTCTGTTGTTATTTTGATTGATTCAGGAGAAATCCATTATTACATTGATCCTAAAATAGTGGACAGATTACATTTGGATACATGTGAGTTTGAAAAATCAAGTTTGTTTCAGCTAGCCACAGGAACCAAAAGAAGGATCGATAATATTCTTACAGGTTGTCCAATAAATCTGAATGGAGTAAGTACAATTGTTGATATGAATATCATCCCACTTGGATCTTATGATATCCTAATTGGAATGGATTGGTTGGAAAAGCATAATAATGTCCTGGATTTTCATAACAAGACATTTACATGTCTTGATGAGGAAGGGAAACAGAGCATTGTGAAAGGAATTCCAAGACTCATTTCTATAAGGGATATTTTAGCCTTACAGTTGAAGAGATGTTTTAGGAAGGGATATCCATTGTATGCAGCTCATGTGGAGGAACCAAAAAAGAAAAAATGGATAAGCCTTGAGGATTTTGCAGTATTGTAAGAGTTCGAAGATGTATTCCAAGAAATACCAGGATTACCACCACAGATGGACATAGAATTCTCTATTGATTTAGTACCAAGAGCTTCCCCATTAGTAAGGACACCTTACAGAATGAGTAAATTAGAATTAAAAGAATTACCAAATCAACTAGAGGAATTGATGAACAAAGGGTACATATGCCCAAGTATTTCACCTTGGGGAGCACCAGTACTCTTTGTCAAAAAGAAGGATGGAACATTGAGGTTGTGTATTGACTTTAGACAGGTGAATAAATCCACTATGAAGAATAAATACCCTCTACCCAGGATTGATGACCTCTTTGATTAGCTAAGAGAGGAAATATATTTTCAAATATGGACTTAAGATTTGGATACCACCAGCTGAGAATCAAGGAAGAAGACATCAGTAAGACCTCCTTCAGAACTAGGTATGGACATTATGAATTTGTAGTGGTGCCATTTGGACTGACCAACACACTAGTTGTCTTTATATGCTTAATGAATGGCATATTAAGAAGTTATTTGGATAATTTTGTCATTGTGTTTCTGGATGACATACTTATCCATTCCAAATCAGAAGAAGAACATGAACTTCACTTAAGGTTTGTATTTCAAGTGTTGAGGGAATATCATATTTATGCCAAGCTTAGTAAGTGCTCTTTTTACGAAGAGAAAATCCATTATTTGGGGAACATTATTTCAGAACAAGGCATAGCAGTGGATCTACAGAAGATTGAAGCCATTAGAGGATGACCAACACCCGGGAATGTTTCATAAAATATATCTTTTATGGGATTTTCTGGATACTACAGGAAGTTTATAGAAGGGATCTCTAGGATTTCTCATCCTATAACCTATTTACAAAACAAGGGAATTAAATTTGAATGAACAACAAAGTGTGAAGAGAATTTTAATTTTTTGAAGGAATTACTTACTAGTGCACCTATTTTAAAAATTGTTGACCCAAGTGAGAATTTTGTGGTATGTAGAGATGCATTCAAGGAAGGACTTGGTGGATTCCTCACTCAAAATGGATATGTCATCAGTTATGAGTCCAGAAAGCTTAAATAACATGAGATAAATTATGCCACACATGATTTGGAGCTTGTTTCCATAGTTCATGCATTGAAGATGCGGAGGCATTATTTAATGGGAAAGAAATTTGAATTACGAACAGACCACAGTGATCTAAAATATATTTTTGAGAAACCAAATTTGAATGTTAGGCAGACAAGATGGCTAGAATTTTTAAGTGAATACAATTTTGACATCAAGCATATCAAAGGAAAAGAAAATAAGATTGTTGATGCACTCAACATGAGAGTGCATCGCTAGCATGCTACAGCCATTAGTATGCATCATTCAGCTTTAAAAGCCAGAATTTTAAATGTTGTTGTTACAGACCAACATTACCTATAGGTAAAAGAGAGTTTACAGCAAGATAATGTACAACATAAATTCAAAGGGTATGAGATTAAAGAGGATGTATTTCTTATTCAAAAAAAAAATTATGTTCCTAGTTTTGGAGAACTTGGGAATTTGGTATTAAAGGAAATGCATAATGTTCCATATATCGGACATCCCGGTTGACAAAAAGAAATTGCAGCAGTAAGAAGCCAATTATTTTGGCATGGGATAAAGAAGGATGTTGTTGATTACATTGTCAAATGCATGGAATATCAGAGAATTAAATTTAAGCATAGACACCCACTGGGTTTGCTACAGCCATTACCAATTCTAGAGAAGAGATGGGAAGTGATAACCATTGATTTTATAACTAATTTTCCTAGGACAACAAGGCAATGGGATTAAATAATGGTAGTTGTGGGTAAATTGACAAAGGTTGCTCATTTGACACATATAGCAGCTAATATTGTAGAAATTTACATGAGGGAGATTGCTAGGTTGCATGGCATACCTAAGATAATTGTTTCTGACAGAGATACAAAGTTTAATTTAAATTTATGGAGGGGATTGTTTAAAGGATTTAGCACAAATCTGAATTTTAGAACAGCATACCATCCACAGTCAGATGGGAAGATAGAGAGATTCAACCAAGTAATTGAAGACATGTTGATAATGTATGTGATGGATAATCCATTTAAGTGGGAAGATTACTTGCATTTAGTTGAGTTTTCCTATAACAATGGGTATCAATATTCCTTGAAGATGAGCCCATTTGAATCTTTGTATAGTATAAAATGAAATACTGCAATGAGTTGGGACAACATACTGGTACTTGGGCCAGAATTGCTCAAGGACATGGAAGACCAAATGGTTAGAATTAAGCAGAATTTGAAGGTGGCACAAGATAGATAGAACAATTATGCAGATAAGAACAAGACATGTAGAGAATTTAAAGTGGGAGAGAATGTACTTTTGAAACTGAATCCCAAGAAGAGCTCATTGAAGTTGGCCAGTTGTACAAAGCTAGCAGCCAGATTTTGTGGTCCATTTGAAATATTGGACAGCATAGGGTAAATTGCATACATGCTTGCATTTCCTACTTCCATGAATGTGCATAATGTATTTCATGTCTCTTTGCTGAAAAAGTATGTACATGGTCCTAATCATGTTATTGATTGGCATTTGATTCAGGTAGATCCAGAGGGAGACATTGAGGTCCAATCAGTACACATATTGGACAGAAAAGTCAAAGTGCTCCAGAATCGAGTCATAGAACTAGTAAAAGTTCAGTGGACCTGCTATGGTCCTGAAGTTTCTACTTGGGAGCATGAAGATGTCATGCGGGAAGAGAACCCGTGACTATTGTGGTGAATTCCCCCTACGGACAGGTGAAATCCACCTTGGATCAAGTTTCCTTCAATCCAAAATAGAAGGAAAACAAATGGACACTAACTTCCCCTTAAGGACAATTTATATGTCCATTAATGAAATCAGAAGAGAGGGAGAAAGAGGAAAAGTTATGTGTCTTACCTCTTTCCTGCAAGTTGTCCTCACTGCTCCAACTGTTGAACTTGATCTCCAAGCTTTGATTATGGAAGTACCCCTCCTGCAAGAGACGAGAAAATCCTCTTATGCTACTATATATTGTTAGACGGAAGTAGATTTATCTATGCTGGACTTAAACAAGACAAATATAAACATTCATAAAATGAACAATGTATGCATTAAGATAAATAGGCCAAGTTATATATTAATAATGGAAAACATAGAAAAAATTACAACCTTGTGATGTTGTGCTAGTGTTCCTCCAAGCTCTCCTTTTTCCATCCCCTTTGTACCACAAGACAGTAGTTATGATGCTATGAACTATTCTCTTCTACAAGATCAAAGTTTTGATATTCATGAGTTCCCTTCTCCCCTAACCTTAGATTGCCCTCATTATATAGGATCAGTGGGCAGCTTAACCACCATGGAGAAGATCACTCACTAGATCCACTAAATTAGGATTTCCAAGTTTTTTAGGGAGAAAATATCTCTCAAGGATTTTAGGGAGGAAATATCTCTCAAGATCCATCAAATTAGGATATTAGTTTGAGAAAATATCACAACCATCCATGAGACTCTCAACTTCTCCTTGAGATTAGGAAACTAGATGTGAGGTGGATTCTCACACTAAATTAATTTCCTTTTTCAATAAAAATGAATAATACATGTGCACATAGCATTTTGACCTTCATATGATAAATTTCTCCCCCAACATGTCTAGGGATCATGACAAACACTTCCTCACTTAAGTGTGACAAATCCACACTTAGTAGTGTGGGAATTTGGTGTGTAACATCAAATTTTTGAATAATTTTGAAATTTTGATTTCTGTTTTTTATATGCACTCAGGACAATGCCAAAATAAGGGGGAGGGGAATGTAATACCCCAGTTTTGAGTCCCTAGGATTATTCATGTATTTTGCTTATTTGATGAAAGGTCAGAGTGCCTAAACAATTGAAAGAGGTTGGAGTGCCTAGGAAATGTAAGACATTTATCATTATTAATAATAAAATGCATCGTTGGTTTCCAAACGGACAAGGACAAGAGTTATAGGGGGATATGATTCCACGCGAGAGG
>JASDQU010738935.1:297023-312693 GCA_032191745.1 Picea mariana
GGGAGAAGACTAACGGGGCTAAGCCTTTACACCTTGAAATTATTTTATTTGACTCACCTTGTAATTTTGAAGAGAATGTGGGGGGTTACATGAGCTTCTTAGGGGAAGCCCACATTATGCTTTTGATACTAAATACTTGTTCTTGATTGTCGAGGGGGTTGGCCATTTTAATTATGAACCGAATTCATTTTTGGAGCTATTCATCTCAAATTCACTCTACTACTCATTATTGGTGATTCATGGGGAAGGAAAATGATTGGTTGAAGACCATCATCCATGGTCGGATGGCTGTAATTAATTTCAGGTCATTCCAGGACGGAATGAGTTCTTATGGGCATGAGAATAATGGCAGTTGAGAGAGTGTTGTCCACATATAAGAATCTTGAGAGTTTCTATCATTGATATTTCTTGATAAGAGCACTCGAGCCTTGGAAATAGGTGGGTAGCCCGAGGGACTGCATGGCAGTCAATGGGGTTCACTTTCTTTGGGTGGTGTAGACTTAGAGAAAGAGATAGTTGGTAAATTGGATTTGTTGTGTGTGAGAAACATGTGAGAGCTTGAATGTTGACTGGTTGAGAAGTTGATTGGTAGATTAAAACTCATACTTGTGCATTCATTGATCCAGGTGGATATCAGTGGCCACCCACCTTTTCCAAATGGCTCAAAACAGTTTTCTGGCAATTTTGGCAATTTACTATTTTTAGCAGGTTTTAACTTCCAGGGCCATTTTGAGGGCCCAAATGAAGGTTTTTTCGAGATCGAGGTTCTCAATGATAGCCAAAGGAAAAATTGAGCCCCCAAAATGAATATCCTTGACAATACCTTTCCAACGAGCTATCACACGCCTAAAACGAAGATCATATGCAAAAGTTACGACCCCAGGAAGTTGATGTACTCACTTACCCAAACGGGGCCCACATGACTTTTGGCGCTTCATTTCCTAGGGTTAGGTTTTTGGGCATCTAGGGTTTTTGGCATCACTGCTTATTGTAAAAAGGCCTTCAGAGCCTCATTGTAATCATCTTCTTGCGAATGCGAGTAGCCATCACATCTCTTCTCAGAGATAAGTTGCCACCATTCTAGTGAGTCTTTCACTTTGTATTTTTATAGTCTCTGTACATTTCTTTCATTAATAGAAATCGTGTATTACTGTATCTCTGTGTTTATGGTTGCATCTCTGATATATTTATGTTATATTATTGAATATACATGATATCTCTGTGCATTTCTTTATTATATCTCCGCTCTCATTTCATGCCGAAAATAATTCGGATCATTCATGGCCCTAGATCGGGGGTAACCTATTGTTGAGACTTGGAATAGCGATGTCGAAGGTTGGGTGCAACCTCCTTGGTCTATAGCCAGTTGGTGATTGGTTTTGATAAGTATAAGTGCTCTATGTCATGGTTATCTCTACTTGTATATTTATTTTCATTGTATATTATTATTATTATTATTATTATCTTTGAGATATGTTGTGTTTATACCATGCCTACTTGTCGGTTATTATTGTGCATGGAATGTTAATATTATAGTTCATAGTTATCAAGAATCTTGATGAATGCATGTGTTGGTATTGTATTTATTTCTTATTACATTATTAATTAATCGGTATCAGAATTTTGATTATCCCAAGAGGGAGAATTTTAGAGGCACCCAAGTAGTGAAACCGGTTCATATCAGAGCATTGAGAAAATAATTTTGGGTTTGCTGATATGGGTGTGTCACAATTGTGAATGAGTTATTAGTTGCATTCACGGTCATTTAGAGTGTTGTAGATGCATTTAATTATGGGTATCAAAAATTAGTTGAATATGTGTTTAAATCGTAGCTAGTAAGCTACAGGATTTTAATTAGCAAAAGAAAATTTTGTTTTTATGTGTATTTCCGTGTACTAATGTTCCCTGGTTAAGTTGGGGAACATTACATGCTCCTTTGTCACCATCAGGAGCGAAAGTTGTTTGACTGGATTTGGGACCCTTGTTTTTCTTATTGTTGTGGCGAGGATGTTTCTCTTGGGATTCCTAGATTTATCTTTCTATTGGGCCATTAAGGATTTGTTGGACATACCTACAATGTTGATCATTTTTGGCGCAAAAATAGAGACCAAGGTTATCTAAGGTTACCATCAAAGGTACCATTGTATTCTAGTAGCGCTGGCATATTCAACCTTCTGCAAGGGAAGGAGGTCTCACCCTAAGCGTAGTCGAGACTTATGTAAGATAAAGTGAGTTAATGAGGAAACACCATTAGATCTAGCGCATGACTATACAGAACCATACTTGAATGTGGAGAGATCATATCATCGGAAGTATTAAACCAGTGAATGCATCGAATAGTCCATGTTACGTAGCATAAAGATAAACATATACATTACAGAAGCTTGTTAAACAGTATTGCAATGATCAATTAAACAGAACATAATAGATTACGCAGTAAAGAGATCAAGCATCCATACACATAATAACAAATTTTTGGTGCCTGAATAATCCTTCATGTATTATCATATCACAGCCCAACATACATAGAGTACTTCTCCCTTGCATGAATTATACAGCAAAATTAGTAATTATGCACCCGATCTGGACTCTCAGACTTCTGCTCAAGCACAATTCATTCCCAAAAAATCCCTTACAATGGATTATCGCAATAGATATTAATGGTGAAATATTAATGATAGAACAAAAGAGTGACTCAAAAAAACTCAAGAGCGTACCAACATCAATCTAACGATAATTCGACAACAATAACATATCAGCAGTGTAACATTAGCAACAACCTTTTCCCATTACATGTTACCATATTTATGTCTTTCCCTCGGGTATTTCTTTGGCTTCTTATGTCCGCTAATGTCTCTTCTTGATTACGCTTCATTTTTTCATGTGCTCAAAGGTTTTGGCTCTTTCCACTACTCTTCTAGCTAGCACATGACTATTTTCCTTACTGGCACATTGGCAATTAACTTTCTTCCACTTAGATGTCTCATTGATGTGCTAAATTTCCACAAAACTTTAATATTTCTGGAAAACTGGTTGGTCTTCAAAATGAGGTCCCAACAGGACCTGACCACAATCTTTGACTCGTCCTGATTCAAATTGCTAACTCATTCCCCTAGCCCTCTACAAATAGAGGGCCCACTCCAACACAACGGCAAGGGCCTGCACATGAAACTGATCGTAGTGTGTGACCTGATCCTGCCATTTCCTCACCAAAATTGAGCCGCATGCAATAAATTCTTGTGTGGCTTTAATATCAAGGTCCATGGGCTTAGTAGCCAACAGATTACTCCACACTATGTCAGCAATGGAGTCAAACTACTGCAACGAAACATACTCAGCTTGGATGATAGCCCTGAAATGTCAAAGTTTTGTCTTCGTAGATATGTTAACATCATCCATGGCATACAACTTGTCATCCTCATCTTGTATCTTGGAAAACTTAGTCGCTTTCTCAATAGGTTCAACAATGGCCCTGGCTTTTGCATGCATCATCTTAAGCTTAGCACGCAGCTCTTCGATGGGATTATTATGTTGGTCCAACAAGACAACCCATTATGTGACCATATCGAAGAGTCGGTGTAATTCCTCGGTATGGGAATGAAGCGAGGACTTGAAAATGGTTCCCTCCTTGACTACATGTGTAAGCTTCTAGAGGATCTCTTCATGTTTCTCCTTTTCCTTTAATTTGAACACAGCTACCTCCTGTTGCAGGGTACCTGTATTGGCCACCAACTAGGACCATGCACCAGTAATGAGGTCAACTCTGTCAGGTGGTGCAACCAGAGTAACATCTTCTGGCATCTTAGAAATGACCTGTCAGAAACAAGGCCAAACTTGAACAAACTTATTTGTGACTACTGTAACAGTGGATTCAGCATGTACCCGCAAGTTCTACTCATATGCTTTGGATGCAGTGACTTCATTGACAACCTCTCTCAAAGATTCCACTTGTTTTGTGAGAGCTTGATTGGTATGCTTGAATTTTGTGATCCTCTGATCCAGCTGGTCGGTGGAAGCCTGAATAAGGTGTAGGATCCGTGGTGTAGCCCATGTGAACAACTCTACACTAGTGGAAATGGAATCCAAGGGCAGTCGTGAAGCAAGTGGATGATCGTTTTTGATAGAACGCTTGAAAAATATAGGGCTACTATCACCATCTAGGGTAGGCGAGGAGCTATGAGGCTTTGTGAAATCTTGTCTGTGACTTCTAGTGGAAGTGTTGCAAGCACCTTTGTTTGCTCCAAGCAGAGCTCCAAGATAGCTCGCCCTTTTTTAGGGTCATGTAGTAGATGTGCAATTTGTTCCTTGATGGAATTAGTGCTATGCATAGATTGAGTGTCATCATGGGAATCTAGTTGGTCCTGTGTAGGGTCCTCATCCATCGGAATATGTGTTTCAGGCCCTGTCTCTAGTTGTGGATGAGAGACACTTTTTAGGGTTGTTTGCAGGGGGACTTGTGTTGTTACCTTTAGCAGTACTCGGGGCAGGGGTGAATCAGTACCGTATACTTTTTAAACCTTTAACACTTTAACCACACATCATTAATACATAACATTCTAACAATCACACAAATCCATGTACGGTACACAAAGAGTTTACGTGGAAACCCAAATGGGAGAAAAGCAAAAAAGATGTTCTTTTATAATTCATTTATTACAATATCAGGCTACAACCTGAAAGGGAATCTCATCCCTGATGCAAGATCCAACTTACACAATCTACATATTTCAATCTATCTACAGTAAGCACCTACTTAATGATTGGGTGAAGGCTCCAACCCTCATAGCACGACATGTCACCACTAGTTTTCAGATATCGGGACTTTCTTGACGCAATGTAACCACAAAACCTCTTAAGCCCAACATATGAGGGTTATGAGATGGTTAATTAGAGAAATATCATGATTAAGGGATGGATTACCACGTTAATTCTCAAGGTCATGGATCTACGAGATCTATGACTGATATCTCACACGCCTAGATCCGACGGTTGTCACATTTCTTCCTACGACCCCGGCATGGTAGCAGTTGAAGGGATCAGATGGTGGAGATTTAACGTGCTAATCAACAGATCGACAGCCCCATCGAAGCGGGTCTCGAACCCCGACAAGTCTTTGTGATTGGACGAGTGTAATATTCTCATGGGTCCGACACCACGATACGTCAGGATGGTGTAATCGACCCCACGACTACTCCCTCCATGACTTGGAAGATGACAAGTTTCATCCTCGTAGCCTCGACGCTAACTCTCTCTTGAGATTCACATACAGATCGACAATGGTAAATACATCGATCTACCCTAATCAATGACTATAATTTAAAGGACCATACAATGGTTTAGGCTCTTATCCGTGGAAGGTGTTAGGGTTGGAACCAAGGGTTGGAACCTTGTTTTCGACATTGGCACGTCGAAAATTTTCTCGTAGTCTTCCACAAAGGATCTTCTGATGTCCGACATATAGTATCCAAACTGGTTGATATGATCAATGGTTGGACTTCAACCATCCCCTGATCCAATGGCCACTATTTTCATGTGGGTTTACAAGGGACTTCATGGTTAATCTTGCTCGTTTGAACAGCTGATATTGACTCTTCACCATGAAATCAATGATTGTTGAGTCTTTTAGACTCCATTCAGCACAGAGTGAAATATAACTTTACCTTTTAACAAGAGTCGACCCCAAAATATTCAACGAGGTGGTTTGTGTTGGTTAAGGCGGCACTAGAGTTAAGTTCCCTACAATCTAAAGGAAAATTGGGTCGAATAGAGGGATCTAAGGGAAATAAATACTATCATAGAACTAGGTTCTACATTGGATTACATTGTAAACAACACACAGTCGCGAACGAATTTCCTCTCAAAATAAAACAAGCAAAACCATCAGTTGGATAAGTATATAAATGCATATTTCTGATTCTAAATTTAAATTTCCTAGCCAGTCAAATAGTTAAAGTAACAATATCAATTTTCGCAAATAATTAATTTATCAATTTCTAAGGATTTCATGAGCCTGTCATGGTAACGCAATACACTAAAACACTTATCGGAATTTTTGGGGAAACTTGTTGGCAATTGTTGAAGGTTTTTCCACTCTCCACCCAACCATAGGCACAATTTCTCCTATGCATTTGCAACTGACCACCCCCAAGCTAGAATATGATGCCACGATAGGGATCTTGTGCTCTGCTCAGTAGACTACCCAGACTTCTCCTCTTTCTCAGACAAGGGTCTCCCCCAACCCCTCTATTATGTATTTGGTCCCCCTTTTCCATATTTTCTTTCCTTCCACAACAATATTTCATGGGTCAAGTTAGGAATTTTCTAGGTGGAGTACCCTACCCACCTTCCTTGACTCTTAAGTTGGACCTTCCAGCTACCATTTTGACTAGTAATTAACTTTTGAAGGACAAGTGATTGTTCTGGGTCTATGCATTTATAAACCAATAGAGTACTAGTATGGAAGGGGTCATCTTAGTCATCATTGGCTCCCCTCACCACTTCCCTCTCATGCATTATAATTTGTTTTGGAAAATCCCCTTCAGTATTTATTCAGCAAATTCTTTTAATATTAAAAGCATAAATATTCACATCAGATTCCTTTCAAAGGTTCATACATAACATATTTGTCCATAGTCTCTTGGAAATAACATAATAATATTTGCAAGTTGGGGGGAATGGAGGTGTTACAATCCCATCCCCCTTAAAGGAACACTATCCCTGGTGTTCTATCTATCGTCGTGATTCTTATGTACATTAGTGAACAAAAAAAGGGTATGTCTGCCATGCCTTTATCCTTCAGTTGCTTAAACATCATCTTCATTTTCTTCACAGTTTGGTCCTTTCCCAAACTCTTGGCATTAGCACATTCCTACAACAACTTCAAACAGTAGACGTATTGATCCAAATTTCATGCAAAAACATTTTATTACTGTCGAGAATTCAAGGGAATATATTCACAAATCGGTACAATACTTATATGTGTAGTTCATGGATCTGCATTATCATGGTTGTCTCATTCACTTGGCTCATTATCTTTCATTGACATATCCATTGTGTGCATGATCTCAGTCAACAGATAACAATATTTATCGAAGTCTCCTCTTCCTTGCGGTCACTCACCCTCCAGGCCCAGGCTGTGGCATTCCCTTCTCTGGTATACAGTCCCTCGGGCGATCTGTCTTGCCTTGCCAAGGCTTTCTCACACAAGAAGAGTTTCAGAGGCTTCATCATGTCTTACATTCGAGGCATCCCTTTGACTTGTTCTGTCGAGGCATCTCTCTAGTCTGTGTTACCTCAACATGATATTATTTTGTGGAGATCATGGCTTATCACAGGGTTCTCATGTCACTACATTAGCCATTTTACATGCTTTCCAAGTTTGACAGTCATTGTTTGTCCCTCCAGGACAGATATTTCATCCCACCTATATCACATGCATACAGTAATTATGAGATATTATCCTCAATTTATCAATAAAGTTTTTCTTTTAAATCTGTGAACCACAAATTTCCATTGCATATTTCTATTTTCATATCTCTTCCATACATGAACTATATTCCATATGTATGATATTTCCTTCTCATAACATTTGGCTCTTTTATAACCAACAAGAGTTGGTCCCCATTATGGTATTACATTGATACCATATCCAAGACCATATTTCCTGCAACTTCAATCTTCACACAGCCAAAAAATTGTTATTTTCTCATGCACATATATTTTCAGCGCACATTTACCATGGCATCACAAACAATTCTTAATTTTTGTAGTATAACAACTACATCACATTCATATATTCAAGGAAATATGATTCCTTTATCGTGCTTAATCTCAACATACCAAGCTTTTCCAAATGCAATCAATCATCAACTGAATTTAATCAATATGTCAATGTCCATGGCCACATCCACACATAATGCACCCTTTCATTGTTCTCAGATTGTTACTTTTTATATTAGGCACTTTGCCTTGGTGTTTTGGGACTCAGCCAACCTCTCATCATGTGGATTATCTACCCGCATTCATTATTACAGTAGGACTATTCTTCCTACTTCAGGCTGGTCATAACCTCAATTAGCATATATTTTATGAAACCATAATTTCATATGAATGCATTCCAACATTATTTCTTCATTAAAAATTAGGGCACCAACATCTATGCCCACTCATTACCTTTCTTTACCATTGTTACATTCTAGTAGAATATTGTAAGATCATTCTTCCATAATGGGCATTCCATTACCTACCCACTTATGCAAGCATGCATTTCCTCAATGCATTAACCAAGGTGTTGTTTATGAGCACTTTTGTTCCCAATCATTCCCGATTGGTCAATATATTCATGACACTTTGTTCATCAATTTTCTTGCAAGGTTTCCAATCATCCCTGACTACCAGGGATTCCTTTCTCTATCCTTCAGGTTCCTTTATTGCATCATACCTTTCTTGGATATCAATGGAATACAATAGTCATTCAAAATTATTTTCATTTTTTAAATAATAAATTTATTTTAGAAGGGATTCTTACCTAAACCCTTTCAAGCCTCATTCTACATAGACATGAATTATTTATACCTGTTATGGTTGCCAAAACCCTCTCTGATATTACCTCATCAGTGGTGCTTCTCAAAAAAAATGCATGTACCACATCATTTAATTCAACAAAACATTTTTCAAATAGGCTCTAGAATATCTATGTGCATTCCATCACATTTCCCTCAATGTTTTCATGGGTGTAACATAAAAATATTTCAGTTGTCTCCATTATCATGCAGCCATCAACACTCTCATGCCAAAACATTTACCTGCATCAGCAAATTAGTTTCTCATTCCAAAGAAACACATTAATCAACAAGAAAGGAGTTAAGGGACTCTTCCATTTTTCCAACTCCTCCTACACGGTCTGGAATTTTCAGTTTAATTAAACTATTCCCAAGGCCTCTCTTCCTTTGCACATTCATGGCTTTAACCAAAATCATTCAACTAAACATATTCATTATTTTCTTTTTCTTTTTACCAGTTGTACTTGTTTTCACAGTCATTCTTTTAGGGTATACAACTCTGCCTCATACATCAAAGTTTTAAAGTGAGAAAAGTATTCCACCTTTTATCCTTCTTTGTTTTAGCAATATATCCCTCTTGGGATCTTCCTACTCTCTTCCTTGAGCAGGATTAGTCAAGCTCATATTGACTTTTCTAGGTAAATTAATATGCTACAACAACATGATTTTGGTTCACAAATCAATCATGAACCAGTGCATTCAACACATTACCAATCAGATTGGTCACTATTCATTGGCATGTATCCCATGCATGCATTATGTTTTAGAATGTAATCCAGGATTCTTGTATAATTGGACTTTTTAGCCCACTGTTTACTATTTCAATAGTCCTTAAGATTATAAATCTATTCTCCTAACAAAGTGCTTCACACAATTCCTCCACAGGAACTTATTCAACATGCAACTCTCTTGTTGCATATCCATCCCTATCTGAGATGACCTCAACTTTGAGTCTACCTCATCTTTGTTCTTTCATAAATTCACCCCATATTCCATAAGGAATATAAGTATGCATTATTATTATTATTATTATGTATTTCATATTTACATTTAAATGGGTACATCCATCAGTCTGCAATTATAATGTTATTTTATGCACTCAACCACATGCATTAGTATGTTGTGTGTCTACTATAGGCACTTTTCCTAATTTTATAAGAATATTTACTTTAAAATTATTTAAATCATGATTGTTCACAATCATTCTCATGCCATCCTCAAGGGAAAAATCATATTGCCTTATATCATAACAATAGAGCATTCTTGCTTATTTATTCTTTCAGGAAGTTACACTAGATCTTCTTGAGAAAAATGGAATACAACCTCCTTAAACTATTATTTAAACATGACATTTTAGACCCTTCTACATAGGGCTAGCCATGCATCCATGCCATTACTCAGATCAAGAAAGTACACATCCTTCCTCATAACCTACTTGATCAGGCAATCATGTTGTACCTTTAAGCATGTATATGTATGTATACATATATATATGTGCATCACATGCACCTTTTTACCTCATTCATTCACATTTATCTGATCTTTAATATCAAGCTTCTATGTTGAGAGCTTACATCCAATCACTTGACAAGTCTCACAGACATATTCAAATGTATGTTGCCTCCTTTTCGTGGAAAAAACCAGCACGAAGCCACTCTTTCTTTTTTGTTACAAAAGAAATTCATAATTCACAAAATATAAGTAGGAAATTTACATCATTACCCAGGCTATAAAATTTCCAAGTCCAACTTATTTTCATGTTTCAACCATTCTTGGTCAATAGACCTTTATCAGGGAAACCCTTTCTTGGATTTCCTTTTACTGCTATATGAGCCAACCTAACCATTCCTATATGGATTTCATCCACCTCTAGATGTCAATTTGGACCTTTGGTCATCTAGAAGTGCTCCAACATTTCTTTTATTAGTCTTTCATTAACCATTCTACCTTATCCTCATAAGGTAATATGTAATCATTGGTATTTTTACATCCAATTAATAGACTATAATAAGTCGATATGCATGTTCAATCTTTTCCATTTGCATTACTTCGTATTTTGTGCACCAAGCATTTTACTTGTGCCCACTATGCATAAGTGTTCCAATTGTATGTCTCTTGCATTCATATGCATAGACATGCCCTCATGTCAATATACATTTTGTACAACCCTAAGCTCACAAAATGACTCATATTCGCATATCACTTTACCTCTTTACAAGGATTAGCAATAGTCCCAAATGACTCCTCTTTCTTTAGCTTAACTATATTATCCTAGCTACAGGTTTCATTCTTTATAGTAAACCGAACTTACCATTTCTCAGTGGTCCTCTGATCATGAGGAGTTATACATATATACAGGGTTTAATATTTTATTAAAACAACAATTTATTATTGCCAAGGGTTCTATCAATCCTTACTCAAGTTCCTTTAACCACAAGTAATTGTCCATAAGGGTCTTATCCCTTAATAAACAACTATTATAATTATCATGACTCCTTCATCCCATACTTACATGAATCATTACAACCACTTATCCATTCATTTTCTAGATTCATGCAGTTCCTATAACAATATTTTGTCATTTCTTCCCTTTACATTCAAGTCTTACCATTAATGCCTACCAGCACATCCCTACTCTTGTAAGAGTAATTATTAGTTTGAAAAAGGACAATATAATTCCTCTATTGAAATTCATCCAGAATTTCCAAAGTACATTTTCAATATGCTTTCCTCCTCCTCAAGGAACTCGTGCAGATATTAAACAAGATTTTAAACACAAAGAAATCATTTAAATAGGCTCATCTCTAGCCTTAATATATCATCTATGAGACTAATCTTTGACCCATCCAAGCTTAGTGTTGTAGCCTACTTTGATGCCACATGTAACACATCCAACCCCCTAATTACCCCTTTAAGGGATGGGGTATTAAATTTTCACTTTTCCTGAATCTCTTTGAAACCATTTAAAAGGGCGCCATTGTCTTCTGCTCACCGAGAGCTTTCCAACGACTGTAAGTTTTCTCAAAACAGAGCTCTAGATCAAAATGTATGGCCCTTTGAATTTTTTGTGCCTTTATTGGACAAATTCTTCCGTACGACCATGTGGCTCCATGTCATTGTGACCATCCGACGTGGCACTGACATGTCCTACTTGCAATGCATGGTTGTTGACTATGTGTCGGCTTGGCGCTTGCCACTTGGCCTTCGCACCCTCGACATAGTGGCCTTTGGCCTTTTCCATGCTCAGCATAGAACTCCATATCCTCTTGAGATCCGCTCTCTCCAATCCACCTGGTCATTGAGACCATCGGACCTCGAAACCTCGAGTCTCTAGGTCTCGGAACCTTGGCCCTTTCACTAATCATATAGCCCAACCAACTCGAACCAACATGAGCTGGCGCTTAGGACATGTGACCCTGTCCTATATTGCCACTTGTATTAGCCATGTCACAACACGTGGCCACTGTCACCTCGTGATATGTGGCACTCATTTTTCCCGTAGACCACCTTCTCATTACACCAATTTCGGCTTTACATGTGGCACGATCACCACGTGACACGTGGATCTCCCACATGGACTAACGGGGTGTACACATCATCGTTATACTTAGAGTTCACCCAACAGGATGCTAACACCTGTCCACCATGCAACGGTTTGGTTACATCGTCTAACGTCATCTCAGGTATCACCTCTTAGCACTTTCCTTAGCTTGGCAGTAGGTTACGTTTGAGATCCCGAGATGTAGGGGTCCAATACATGTGTCCCAATGGACTTGAGGGCATGGTTCTACTTTGAGTTTCATTTGGGTAACAGCTTAAAGGGTTGAACGGTCAAGATTTGATCGTCACTCAATAGATTGACATCCATTGTTGCAGTGGATCTTGGCCCCTCGACGAGTTTCGTATGCCAAGAAGTATGAACCTCCTAAGATACCAACACTGAGATATGTCAAGTTGATGTAATAGGCCCCCACAAAAGGTGACACGTGGAGGACGAGGCTCCAACGTGCTCCAGGTTCTGAGGTAGCCCATGACGAGACTTGAGTTTAGTTGTAGGGAAGATCAATGGTCCTAATTTGATCCATGATCCAAATCAACGACCGATAATACATCACCCATCGAACCTCAGGACTCTAAGGTGCTAGAGCCCCTTTATGAAATCGACGGTTGAGATCTCATGACATACAAATCCAACAATCAAGGCCGAAGATGCTAAAACCAAGCATCTACATCCAACGTGGCCTGCCATCGACACGTATACTCTATGTGGTATGCCCACAATATGACACATCATGGAACAATCTGACTTTACATGACACATGGCACTCGTACTATTTGACACGTGGTAATAAATTTCCATCTGGACCTCCATCTAAATATGCCAAATTGACAGGACACGTGGTATCACCATCGTATGACATGTGGCCCTCTCATGTCATGACACATGGGCCATTCATAGCATGACACTTCTCCACCAATTTTTCGATGTCAGGACTTTCTTGACGCAATGTAACCACAAAACCTCTTGAGCCTAACATCTGAGGGTTATGAGATGGTTAATTGGGAAAATTTTGTGATTAATGCGTTAATTCTTGAGGTCACGGATCTATGAGATCTAGGGCTGAGATCTCACATACCTATATCCAACGGCAGTTATAATTCTTCCTACAACCCTGGTGTGGTAGCGGTTGAAGGGATCGAACGATGGATATTTAATGCGTCAATCAATAGATCGACGACTCTCGTCGAAGCAGGTCTCATACCCTGGAAAGTCTTTGTGATTGGGTGAGTGTAATATTCCTACGGGTCGGACTTCACGATACGTCGAGCCGACGTAATCGTCCCCACGACTACTCCCTCCGCGACTTGGAAGATGACAAGTGTCATCCTCATAGCCTTAGTGCTAACTCCCTCATGAGCTTCACATATAGATCAATGATGGTAAATCCATCGGTATACCCCAATCAAAGGCTACAATTCAAAGGCCCACCCAATGGTTTAGGCTCTTACCCGTGGAAGGTGTTATGGTTGGAACCAAGGGTCGGAACCTTGTTCTTGGCATCAGCATGTCGGAAATTTTCTTGTAGTCTTCCATAAAGTATCTCTCAATGTTCGACATCTGGTATCCAAACTGGTCGATATGATCAATGGTTGGAATTCAACCATCCCTCGATCCAACAACCATTATTTTCACGTGGGTTTAAAAGGGACTTCACAGTTAATCTCACCTATTTGAACTGTTGATATTGACTCTTAGCCATGAAATCGATGGTTGTTGAGTCTTGTAGACTACATTCAGCATAGAGTGAAATATAACTTCACCTTTGAACGATATTCGACCACAGAATCTTCAACATGGTTGTTTGCACTGGTTAAGGAAGCACTAAAGTTAAGTGTCCTACAATATAAAGGGGAAATGGGCTAGGTAGAGGGATCTGAGGGAAATAAACACTATCAGAGAACTAGGCTCTGCATTGGTTTACACTGTAAAAAACACACAGTCGCGAACGACTTCCCTCTCAAAATAAAACAAGCAAAACCATCAGTTGGATAAGTATATAAATTCATATTTCTGATTCTAAATTTGAATTTCCTAGTCGATCAAACAGTTGGATTAACAATCCCAATTTCTGCAAATAACTAACTTATCAATTTCTAAGGATTTCATGAGCTTGTCATGGTAATGCAATACACTGAAACACTTATTTGAATTTTTTGGGAAATTTGTCGGCAACTGTTGAAGGGTGTGCCACTCTCCACCCAATCGCAGACACAGTTGCTCCTATGCATTCACAATTGGCCACCCCTGAGCCAGAATATGATTCCATGAGAGGGATCTCTTGATTTGCTCAGTAAACTACCCAAACTTCTCCTCTTTCTCAGACAAGGGTCTCCCCTCACCCCTCTATTATGTCTTTTGTCCCCCCTTTTCCATCTTTTCTTGACTTCCACAACAATATTTCATGGTTCAAGTCAAGAAGTTTCCAAATGGAGTACCATGCCCATCCCTTCCTTGACTCTTGAGTTAGACCTCCCAACTACCAGTTTGACTAGTAATTAACTTCTCGAGGACAGATGAATGTTTTGGGTCTACGCATTTATAAACCAACAGAGTATTGGTCTGGCAGGGGTCATCTCAGCCATCACTAGCTCCCCTCACCACTTCCCTCTCATGCATCATAATATGTTTTGGAAAATCCCCTTCAGCAGTTATTCAGCAAATTCTTTTTATATTAAAAACATAAATATTTACATCACATTCCTTTCAAAGGTTCATACATAGCATATTTGTCCATAGTCTCTTGGAAATAACATAATTATATTTACAAGCTAAGGGAAACATGAGTGTTACATTTATTTTAACTAAACATAAAAGAAATTTTTTAAAAATTAAGATGAAAATTTTCAATGTGTAAAAGTTTTCAAATTAGGATGAAAATTAAAATGAATTTTTCATGATTAATGTTTTTGTTTATTTTATTTTTACATTCTTAATTTTATTTTATTTTCTTATTATTATTATTATTATTATTTACGTACATAAACATTAAGAAATATATGATGGAAAAACAAGGGAGATAGCTACAAAGCAGCGAGTCCCTGCCTAAAACTAATAACAATGTGTATTGGTTTAGTATGTATTAAATCATTAGATTCAATCATGCAAAAGATTCAAATTTAATTCTCTTAAAACAAAATTTCAAATGGTTAAACCCCTCCTTATCTATGCACTTATCCATTCATCATTTCTATTGAGTGATAAGGAAGGACGTCTGTCAAAGATTGTTAGTTGTGCTTGTTCTGTGTCTTCCATGATAGAATAGCAATAGTGGCATGATTTTTTTTTTTAAATCACTCTATTAGTAATGGAACTGTTAATATAGTAATTTAAAAACGTATTTTATTTGTGTACAGTTATCTATTGTGTACATAAGTTAACACTTATGTATATTATCTTAATGAGAGTGAAAAATAACCATAAATTCAAAATATCACATATAAGATCGTAAAACCATTTTCTTTTAAATATAAATTTAAAGTATCATATTTAGGATAATTGTGTTTGTAAAGATTTAAAAAAAAACATAGATCGAGAATATTATATATAT
>JASDQU010738935.1:332137-345821 GCA_032191745.1 Picea mariana
TGGATATGGAAATAAAGTAAGCTTTAACACCCTGTTTCCCCCAGTTTGTAAAAATAACTATAATGGCCAAGAACTGTGGCAAACTCAGAAATGTGAATGTATGATGTGAATGGACCTTATGAGAAAGGTCGATGAATGTAAATAATATTATGAATGTATATATTGCAGGACTACTAAGGAGGGGGGGGGAGAATGATGAAAAAGAGACAATGATGGTTGAAGAAAGGTGGTGGAAGGCACCTGGAAAGGTGGCATTAACTTCCACCGAAAATCAATACCGTATTTGGACTTCACTAGCCCGGAGAACCAAGAGCGGCTCGCTGGTCCGAATTAAATGTCTCACCGGCTAGTAGGTAAATGGCTCCTTAGGAATTTATGAGGGATGGGGGAGGTGAACCACCCATCCGTAGGAGTTCAGACCTGACCAGTGTGTGGAAAATCGTGCCACACGCAACCTCACAAGAGGAAAAAGGCATGAGGGATAAGCGAGAAGGGGGCAGATGCAAGGGAAGGAAGAAAAACTTTGAAGATATGTAGAGTGAGTGGTAGCAGAGAAGGGGGAGAGTAACCCTTGTTCTCTGTCACTGGAAAATTGAGACATAGTCTCGCAGCATCATGGTCTCAGCTCGGGGGTGGCTAGTGGTAAATCCATTGGGAGTCGCTGAGCCTACGGTTGGGTGGAAATGAGCACCCCTCTCAGCAGTTGCATCACCTCTGGTGTTATTTCTGATAAGTGTTATTTGAAGTTAATGCCATAATCACATGTTCAGTTTCATGTTCTTGTAAATAGTTCTGAATTGAAGTGTTTACCTAACGTTTGATTTGATAGAATGGATGCATGTGTATGCTTACATGCCATAGTTGTTTTCTGTGCAAATGATTAAGTCTGGGACATGAGTTTGCACCACCAAGAATCGTCTTATTTGCTTAGTCTCTTGTAATATTCTGGGAAGGCCCCTTGAGAGTACTCTTTTTCGAGAATTACCCCATAGACCTTGTAACCACACTGAACCTTATGAGAGACACATTTAAGATCAGGGATAATTGCCCAAGAACCGTCTGAGGGTTCATGCAATCTGGGTCTGGAACCCTTATGCGAGAAAGAGTAGATTTCTAAGGTCTTGAACCATGGGATCCTGAAGTTCCGAGAGTTTGAACTTCATGATTCAAGCTCAGAAGGGATAGTGAGATTCAAATATAGAAAGAAAAATACTCTATCGCTTGGTAAATGAATGGTTGGAATCCTTTCGGGAATACCCCAAGCCTGTCAAGACCTACGAATCTAGAGAGGGAGCGTAGGCATTAACACCTCACCCTTTCATTCTTCATAAATAGCGATGGGATCCTAGACCGTAGATCCCAGGGACCCATCAAAGCTCTATAAGCCACCGATCTTAACCTTTACTTAGGCAGGAGAGTGAATTCGACCTTGAGAGTAGCGAAGTTCCAAGTAAATCTGAGCCGTTCGTCTGAGAGAAGACACGTGTCACGGGATCCTCCCTATCGGGTATTTAGACATTGGAGGTCAGAGAGGGAAGTCCTTTGACCTTGCGAGTGGCGAAGTCGCAAGAAGATCAAGACCATCCATCTAAGGAGGATAGGTGGCAGAGATCTAAGGATCTTGCGAACTCGAAGGTTCACAAAGTAAGAGCCCAAAGGTTGGGTGCTCCAAGTCGCAAGTGGCAAAGTCACGAGGAGGGAGACAGTCATTGGATCCAGAGAACGGGAGGACCATTGGATCAGGAACCCCATCGCCGATCACGGATTCAGGGGTTCGGAGGTTGAAAGGATTCGTTTATGACTTCACGAGTAGCGAAGTGCCGAGAGCCGAGCATGAGAGAACATGTGGCAGAACTTCAAGGTGGGGCCTGCATGATTGATGGGTGGACACGCGTCGCCTGGAGAAGGGAGTCAACAGAGTGTTGACTTCTTGCATCTCGGGGATTCACGGGATAAGAGCATGAGATCTCAACCCTTGGACTTGCGAAGTCGTGAGTAGCGAGAACACGAGAGGGAAATTAAATATTTCTTCTCGAGGGTTCGTGAAGGGAAGGTGCCAAGATTTGATGCTACAAATCGCGAAGTGGCGAGTTGCGAGCAATGTGAAAGGAAGGTCAACCTTCGTTGACTTTCAAGTCTCCGAGGATCTCATAATGAAGGAACAAGAGTTCAACCATTGAACTCACAAAGCGATGAATAGTGAGAGGATATAGCATTTATCCTAGATGATGGTCATGCATGGAGAGCGCTAATAAGGAGGGGCCATACCATATCGGAATCTTGGGTATCGGAGATTGGTGAAGAAAATTCGAGGGTCTTCGACTCGCGAGCCACGAGGTTGCGAGTTGTGAAAGGCACTTGCATTTAGGCGTGTATGTGGTCCTAACGAGTTAGGGACTAAAGAAAAGGGAGCTAGTGCTTTGTCGCTAAGCAGCGGGTAGATCTAGATGGCTAGAGTCTGCGCACCTAGATATATAGCCAGGGTTTCATTCCAAAGCCCCCTTGCCATCCTACCTTTAAGATTGGACTCACTTGTATCACTGAGTCATGAAATATGAAAAGGCGCCTGATTTATTTGTCTTATGGTCCTAACCCACGATCATAGGGAGGTGAACAGGGAAGAACTAGCCTGTGTTAGGCCCCCGTAGTACTTTGGGGATTCTGTCCCTTGAAGAAAAGCAAAAATTTTTATTATGTCGTAGTGGGTGTGTTACATAAGCCCATAGGAAATACCGATTGCCTGCTAATCCAAACTGCAAGGAATGGTATTTCTTTTTGAGAAAGTGAATATGATTGTTAGTATGCACCATTTTGAAATTGTTGTGATGATGTTGTAAAGGTGCAATAAAATGTATGTGCATCAGAACTAACAATTTGATTAGCTGAGGAATGATTGCAGGAAGAAGGAGTCTTGGATATGGCAATGTTGTAAGCCCATAAGGAAGACCNGTATACCTATTGTATATGAATGTTGTATGTCTCACGAATTTTGTATATGTGACATAGGTGAGGAGAAAAGATCTATCCATAAGGAAAAGATGAAGGTTGTCAAAGATGAAGATGATAAAAACAAAAGGGGCTACTACTGAGCCATGAAAACCCCGTGATAAGCCATGATCACCTGAAAATTATTTTGTTGAGGTAACATAAGCTGAGGTACACCTCGGCAGAGCAAGTCTGAGGGATACCTCGACTGTAAGACTCGATAGAGTCTCTAAAATTTTCCTATGCGAGAAAACCTTGGCAGGGCAAGATGGATCGCCTGAAAGACTGTATAACAGTAAAGGGGATGAATGAGCCTGGGCCTGGAGGGTGAGTGACTGCAAGGAAGAGGATATCTTAATAATTCTTGTAAACTATTGGGATCATGCACACAGTGGGTAGTTTCCCGTGCGGAAAAACCTTGGAAAGGAAGACAAAATCATGATAGCTCTTGTGAACTATTGAATTGGAATCATGCACCCAATGGGTACTTCAAGGAAATCGATGAGCATGGATAACAAAACTACCATGTGGATACAGATCCACAAACTGCACAGATAAGTACTGTGCTAGAATATGAATTTTCCTTTTTAATTTGGAACAATAGTAAGATGTTTTCACACAAAATTGTGATTAATGTGCTTGTTGTCCAAGAATTATTGAAGGCAGGTGATGAAGACTAAGATTCTGAAAGAGGACTTGACCGAGGATGAAGGTCAAGACTTCTGAAGTGGCTGAATGATAAAGGAATCATAGGTGTTTTGAGAAAAGAACATCGAGGACGGTGTTCCTTTAAGGGGGAGGGAATTGTAACACCCCTGTTTCCCCCAATTTGTAATTAATCATAGAATAGGAATTATCATGATAATGCATGAGGAAAATGTAAATGTATTATTGTTTGAGTTGCTAATAACTGACTGTGGGGGTGAAGCCTTGAAAGTACTGGCCATGATATCACTAGAGGAAGAATGTGAAAACCATACAAGAGGGTTCATATATCAAATAACCCCAAATATTCATGATAAGGATGACAAACCTCCTTAGAATACCAAGGAAAGGAAAACAGTCAATAAAGAAAGAACAGTGGTTGAATCACCAACCACCCCCCCCATGAATGGAAACATGGGTTGTCAACCCAAAGTACTACAGGGACCTATAGACCTGAGTTTCCTTCTAACAGAAGGAACAGGATAGGTCGGCGAAACCATCCAAGGTAAGAGGGACACAGAGGAGAGGAGAAGGACACATGAGACGATAATGGGAGCTCTCAAGGGAGAGGCACGAAGCTCTCTAGTGGATCATGAACAGAAGGCCACGAGCTTGATGCCAAAGAGCATCTGAGAAACCTTGCCGAGGATACAAACGAGTGAGAAAGCTCCGAGTTGCAGAAAACAGGACCCGAACAGAAACTGAAACAGAGAGAGAACCCTCGAGAAGAGTGAGAGTTCCCTGGTGATATCATGGTTTGGCATGGGGGTGGCTAGAGTGATAATATTGAATACCTCTGAGCCTATGGTCGGGTGGAAGGATGAACACCCACAGTCAGTTGGTTGGTGGTAACCTGTAATAGATAAGTGATTTCTTACTCTGTGTAATTTAGCAGTAACTAGGCATGAATTTGGTTATACTGTGCATGTTTCAGGAATTGTGCTTGATTTCTGAATGAATATACTTTGTCTCTTTCCTTACTGCTTGGTTGTATAATTAGGCCAGTAAGAGATTATATGGATAGGACATGATTGGTACTCATAAATACTTGTGTCCTGAGGCAACTTGAGTTAGAGCCACGAATGGTGAGTTTGTCAACTTTAGGCATAGTCTCATGTACACATGCCAACCTTCCTAGTTGTCTAGAGTCCCTTGGAGGATGAATTTTGTTAAGCTCAAAACAGGTAGTGTAGTTATGCACAGGTTCCCTGCAAGGCAAGTAGAGACCGAGACTCACTCAAGTCCTAGACTTGAGGAATGAGCACCAGGGGTGCGTGGAAGACTATTCTAAGAGTCAAGCCCAGGAGAAAGAGTGCAAAATTCTTAATTCCTTCATAGCTGAGAAAGATCAGGAGGGAAAAAACTATTCGTAAGTGCTGGCGAGACCCAATAGTTTTCTTGCAGTAGAAGATCGAAGATTGAGACCTTTGAAGCGTCGGAATCTTTCGAGATCGGGAAGAAAGCCAAAGCTCAGGAGGAAGAGCAACAATAGCCCTTAGATCAACTGTAGAGTGTGGATCTGGACCATTGAAATCCTATGTCCAGGCACATAGGATAGCACACAAGAGGAGAGGATCTAAACGGATGGTATAGAACTGTCAGATCTGGACTGGGGACTGAAAGTTGTTGGATCCGGAGATAGGCGCATGAAAGAAGTCCTGGAATCACTTCAACCATTGGATCGTTGGAGGACAGGTGGAAAACATTCGAAAGTCACCGGGGTTTCGGAACTTATGCATATAAGGGTGGTGAAGAATGAGGATTTGCAGTCACCGAAATTGCGAGGGTTATTCTAGATCGTGGATCCAGGGTGACACGTGGCAAAGATATAACCCATCGGAGTTTCAGCATCTGGGATACCTAAAAGGTAAATCTCTTGTACTCGCCAATCCAAAAATCCCGACTTGCAAAACCCCGAAATGGTATAGCGTGGTTAGAATTTGGTGTTTCGGCATTTCGGCACCCGAGATACCCAAGGGTAAGTTTCCTTATACCCCTATGCCATGAAATTCCGATAAGTGAAACCCTGAAATAGTCTAATGTGGATAAGTTTTGGTGTTTTAGAGTTTTGGCAACCGAGAAACCCAAGGGCAAGTTTCCTTGTCTTTGCACGTCGCGAAATCCCGCTTGCGAAACCCTGAAATGGTATAGCGTGGTTAGAATTTGGTGTTTCGGTGTTTCGGCACCTGGGATACCTAAGGGCAAGTTTCCTTGTCTTCGCGTGTCACGAAATCCCAACTTGCGAAACCCCGAAACGAGCTTAGCATATATATATATATATATATATGAACTTCGGAGTTTCGGCTCCCAGGAAATCTAGATGCAAGACCTCTTGTCATCACACATCGTGAAATCCCGACTTGTGAAACCTCGAAGTGAGTTTAGAGGATATATGATTCGGAGTTTAGGCTCCCGGGAAACCTAGGTGCGAGACCTCATGTCTGCGCATATCCTGAAATTTTGACTTGCGAGACCCCGAAATAATAATAGCGCAGATAAGTCTTGGTGTCCCGATATTTTGACACCCGGGATATCTAGAAGCAAGTCCCTGGTACACGCTGGTCCTGAATTCTTTACTTGTGAAATCTCGATACGGCTTAGCACACGTAGATTTGGTTGTCGGCGTTTTGGCACCCGAAAAACCGAAGGTATGAACCCCTCGTCCTCTTCTACCGTGAAAACCCGGTATGCGAAACTCCGAAAGGTGGGATGCCAGGTTTTATTCTGAGGCATTGTTAGATGTGACAAACTATTGGTACCTTTTGGATTTCGGCACTTCGAGAGACAAGAGAGCAGAGGAACACATGCATTGCAATTTCCCGAATCGTGAAAGCTAGAAACACCTCTCTGGTAAGGCCTGTGGTCATAGCCAACGATCACATGGGTAAGGATAAGGGATTGTAGGGTATGCATTAGGCCCCATAGGAATTCGGGGGTTCTGTTCCTCGGTGAAAGGAAGGAAAAAGATGAAAAATATTAGTTCCCATAGTGGGTGTGTGACAGGGCAGATACATGACTGTAGATCTTTCACCATCGTGACTCCACTGTCTAAAGATTAATAGGTGACTCCACTGGGATTTCAAATATGGAAGTCATTTTGGCTCAAAGGTTTCCCTTCTGTGAATTTTCAGATGTATTTGGTTTTCCAAACCCAATGCTTAACAGAGGTGAATGGGAAGGTTCTCTTCCTACATTTAAAGGAGAAGATTGGGAGGTACCAGCTAAACATCTACTAGATTTCCATGAGTTTATTCGTGAACGTCAGATTGTGCATGAGGATGTTAAGATCAAGCTTTTCATATACTCTTTGAAGGGAGCAACCCTTGACTGGTGCAGATCTCTTCCAGTCACCAGTATCAACTCTTTGAAAGGCTTTCATGATACTTTCAATTTGAGTTGTAAGGATGAATTTTTAGCTGACGTCCTTTTTCCAGAATGTTGTCATGAATATAGTTTGTTTCGTCAAATTAATGGACATGAAAAGTATGATTGTGCTAAAAAGTCTATGGTTGTAGAGGATACTTTTCTAAAAGATTCAAAGGTGTTAGATGACCTTCATTTTGACAGGAAGTTTGTAGATACGTTTTACATCATATCAAATGTATCTATTTTTTCTAATTTTCATAAAAATCAGGCCATGTCTTTTGAGATCTCAGATGATAAAGAGCAGATAGCATATGGAAGTAGTCCTGAATCTGATCAGGAGCCTCATGAGAATCACAAAACTGATAGAGAAATGTTCCAACAACAATTGATGCTTGCTTCTGGGTCAGCTGTTGAACAATCAACATATGGGTTTATAGAACTTGGAAATGACATTCATGATCAACAATCTAATGAGATCAACTATGAGGAAAAGAAGCCTCTTGATTTTAAAAAACCAGGTAAGATCATACATGAATTTTATGATCCAGTTTCTATATGGATGGAGTCACTATTTCCAGTAAATCCATATATTACAAAGTTCGGCATGATAGTTTGCAGCAACAAACATGAGTTGGTTATGGTTTCCTTGTTGTATATTTTGCTCTCTTTTCATGTCTTTTGCTATGTATATGAAGACAGGTTAAGCAATTTGTTGCTTGAATTATTTTTCTAGAAATTTATATATACCTGAAACATTTATTCTCAGCAGTTAGAGTAGGGTAGCATAGATGAATAAGCTCATGGCCGAGCATTTCTAGTTTGCACAATACGTGAGGTTTGCATCTAGTATTTGGTTTCAATTTTGAAATAAAGTCTCCATGCCCAATGCATATAAGGCACTATTGGCAGGGGAAGTTTGGCTTCAAAGGAGGAGCAGAGTTGTAGAAGTTTGGGCATATTTGAATGATATTGGCTAACCCCATAACCCAATGGACTAGGCACAACATAGAAGTTGTTGATGTCTATAGAGCAGAAGATTTGCAGGGTCAGGATTGCATAGATGAGAAGAAATGATAAGGCACGTAGGTCTGCAAGTTCTTGATGTCCCATAGGTAGAACATCATCCCCAGAAGAAGCCAATGTTAGTACTCAGTTTATAGTATTAATTTTTGGACTTTTGGTTACAACAGGCATGCTACTGGAATAGTGATATTCCTGCATCTCCATCATAAAACATCGTCTCACTTCCCGAAAATTCCTTAAATTCTTCGGGCCATATCTAGATGGCTTATGTTTTATTGTGGAAATGTTCATGTTGGCCTAAAAAATTAGTGACAATGGATTATTGATTGAAATGTGGTTGCTTTTATTAAGCCAATTTTGGTTTAAGGATTCTTTTCACCAACTTTGGGTCTTTTTAATTAGCTCTCGGCCTTATGCAAATTTGTTGTATTTTATCAAATTGTGGGCCCGAAGGACAAACTCCAGCTCCAACGCTGCAAGCTCCAGTTACATGCAACTTGCCATCACACTACATATGAAAATTAGCACATAAGACAAAGTCCATAAGTCAAAACTAAAATCAAGCCATAGGTGCAAGCTCAAGCCAAGCCGCGAGTATTTAAATCCAAAGCCAAATTCCAGTCCACATGTCAAGGTAGCTACAATTTGACACACAAGCACCGAAATCCAGATGCCCGATTTTGCAGGTAGAGAATGTGAGTGCAACACATTTGGTAAGTATGGCTACGTTTTGGAGTTTTTGACAGGTTAAAGGACATCAAATTTCATGCAAATTAGGCCATGAGGAAACATGAGAAAGGAGGATTTACATCAAGCTATAGGGTTTGTCAATATTAAAGTATGTTGCGCAGGTGCTTTAAAGAGAAGCTCAGTCGGTTTCAGTTATAGAGGTGTCATGTTACAATGTCTAAGGCACTGATGCTTATGCCTTTCACAACCCATTGTGTACTGGGTATTGATAGCAATCAACAAAATGCAGACAGCCCGATATATGTGGAATAAATTCCCATATACTAAAACATTATTAAAGCATCACTGTCAATTATCTATCTCGGCAAGTTTCCAAAGGATTAATATGAATACGACCCAATGTTCAGCAAATATTGAGCCACGGTTGCGATTGAAGATTCAGGGTTACAAGACCTCTTGGAAAACTCTTTCAAGGGGCAATCAAATGATTATTATCATTTTTTTGACAAAGATAAGATGCTAGTAGAAAGCTACTGTGCCAAATCATGTAATGATCCCAGAAATTAGATCCGGTGCTAAGCAATCGCTCCTGTGAAATATCTTGTTTCTGTGCATGCCCAAGGTGAAGGGTTTCAACTTTTCAATTGCTTATCCATTCATGGCCACAGAATCATAGTCAATTCTAAAAGGGATCCTGTGGAGATTCCTTGGGGCGACTTTAGAGCCGAGTATGTTGTAGAATCATTTGTAGTTCTCACAACTGATAAATCATTTGCACATCTAAGGAGAAACAAAGAGGTCAGTCGTCTTCTCGAGATAACAGATCCAAGAGCTCAAAGCCCAGGGAAAATAGATCAACAAGATTAGGCCTGAAAGGTAGAAGAACCTATTATAGATATGAAAGTACCCAAGAAATTATGCATGTCACTTTGGCGATGAACAAGAGAAAAATAAATTCACTTGTAAAGGATATAAAGAAAATGATCAGAGGATAGGAAGAGGGGGGCCTGAGAGGGTATAATAGAGATTAGGGAATGCTAGACTATGATGGCTCTTTGATGATTGTAAAGCATGGACTTATTTCATTTTACACTTAATGCTAGAGTCCTTTTGATGAGCAGACTTTATCCTCTAATCTCTTTCTTCCTTTTCTTACTTGTAAAACATGTTATCTTTGCAATGCATTGAAATCATCTTGTTATGTCGATAAGGCAGTGAATATTTCATTGTTTTATTTCCCATTCCAAGACTTGTTTTTAAGTACCTTATTATTTGTTTTTGAATGACATTTAGGATCAGGAATCTTCCTCCATGAGTGAACAGATTGGACATTTTCATATTTCTTTCATCTTATGGTTTTATCTACTTTATTAAATTGACTACCATTGACTAAGTAAGTGGAATCAACACTTGTTTACAATCAGTGATTGATGTTCTCCTTCCTCATCTATTGCTGAAACCTCCAACCTTTTTCTAATCCAATACACATTTATTCATAAAACCATTGCAATAATTGAAGATGTTCTAGGCTTGACCCTATAGCAGTCTAGGGGAAACTTCTAGCACTAACAGAGAGAATTCACTGGCTGAGGTAAGACAAGAGGAACATATCTTGAAACCACTATGGAATCCATCCTATTTGTAGGGGGGTTAATAACTTCCATTTGATTTTGAGCTCTTGGTGAACAAGGAGGAGAAGGGGAATTGACTGAGTGCAGATTAGGAGAAGAAGGAAAGTATGAAGGGGGGGTTTCAGTTTTCACAGCAGAAGGATGAGTCTTGGAAGAAGATGGTAAAGTCTATAAAGGGGACGAAGTTTCCACTTATTTGGCAGTAGAAATTTTAATAGGAGGTGGGGTAGAAAAGCCTAAAGTAGGGAAATCTTAAAAAATATCAAGACTGAAACACTTTTTAATGTCAGGGGAAGAAATAATTTCAATGCTTTCTTCTTTCAAATCAGTTTCAAAGGAGGCGTATTCGACAGGAAACTCTTCAATATCAATTTTCTTAGATACTTCAGCAGAAGGTAAAGAAAAATTACTTGATACAACAACTGGAGTATCAAGAGTGGAATGCAAGACCAGTACCCATCAGGTTATATGTGAATGTAAAAGAGTTTTGAGGGGTCAAATGGATAAGACTCAATATGATAATGTTCCAACTCATAAATCAGGGCTAGCATGCACAAGCAATCAAGGTATTGGCTATATTCAATCAGTAAGTGGGAGTAAGTATGAACAACGGGAAGACTTTAGTGAGAGGAATGTAGGGGTTTCTGTAAATATTGAGTATGCAAACAACCTAAGGAAGAAATATTCTTAACACAAGATCTTCTTTATTTCAGAACTTAAGGACACCAAAGAAATATCATGATAATATAATAATCAAACATACATCATAATATCACCACAAACATTCATGTGAATCATTCAAATCATGAACACTTTAGCATCAGAAGCAAATAAGCTAGAAAGAGAAGATGATTTCTATTAACCAAGATGTCTCAAATCAAGTACATCACTAGTTCACAATAACTTCATCAAAATATTATACTATAAGGGAGCCTTGCTCAACCATTTGAACCTACTAAAGCATTTCATCTATCTATTTATATAAAAAAGGGAGGCACCAACTGGAGGTGTGATCTGGCTCCTTCCCATGAAAATCTCTAATAATTTATTCCATCTAACAACTTAACTAACAACCTATGCTATAAAATGGGAAAGTGTTGGTGACTAATCCAACCAATCTTTGAATTAACTTGATCCCCCTTTGGTGCACAACTCTTTGTTTTCCATGTGTCCTTCAGGGGCATGTGGTTGTCATAATGCTGCCAGCTGTTGTTTCTACAATTCTATCCATCATCAGCTATCCAAAAAGTTGTTAGCTCGACCCTCCTGGATTTCTAGTATCTGTTGGTAGCATCTTTGGGTAGCACTCTGAGTAGCGCACTTTGTAGTGTCTTCACCAAATTTCATGAGACTCTGTAGCGCAACCTCAAAACTAGACAGGTATCAAAATAGGTAGTGCCAAATCTTTGTATCCTCTATGCAGACTTCAGTCTCTACGAAAATTTAGGTAGTGCCACTCTGGTGCATCTCTGTGAAAATTTTGTCCCTGCCAGAAATTCGGTAGCGAATTTAGGTAGCACTCACCTGTGTGTTCTGTCAAAATTTAGGTAGCACCATCAAAATACATAGCACCTTCACTTGGAAATGTGTAGAACAAGTAGAAACCTTGAGTAGTAGTAGCACCATTAGTTTTAGGCAATTCAGCAGCATTGTAGGTAGCAAACTGGTGGAACATCAAAAATAGACCATTCTGTAGCGCCATAGCACTACGGAATGTCTGCACTATTACTGTCGAAGGAGTTAATTCTTCATAAAAAGCCCAAAACTCTGAACAATAAGCACATAGAATCCTATATAGGTGGAAGAGTTAGTGTTTCAACAAAAAATTATCCTCACAAAAAGGGATCATCTTCAAAAATGGGGCTCACCTTTTACCAGCTACTTCAATAGCCTGAAACTTTACCTGACACTCTTTCTTGGAGAAGGAGGATCCTCCTTTGGCACAACAGGCTTCTTCCTTTTTGTAGTGATAAGATTCTTCAATGGAGATATGCTCTCCTTGGTTGTTGGTGTCTCCTTTTCGATAGCATCTTCAACCATTACCTGCAAGTTCCTTTGAGCCACTTCATCTTGAAAATGTTGTAAATATGCTTTCAGCTTCTTGTTCTGAGACTGAAAGCCTCTATTCTTCCTGTAAGGTTTTTGAGCTACCTATGGAGAGGTTGGGCCTTTCTTGCTACAAAACTTGCTAGGTCAAGAGTGTGGTTGTAGTTATCCATGAGTTATTTCATCTTAACCTTGTCAGACATGGCTTCTTCTTTAAACTGAGTCACCTCCTTCCTAGAATCCATAAGTTGCCTGATTAAGCTTTTGAATGTCTGGCTGTCAGGTGGAGTAGTGACATGAATAGTCTCAATAGGATTTTTCATGGTCTCCTCTTCCTGCTGCATAGGAATTGCCTTGTTTATCTCATCAAGCTTCTTGATACCTTTGCCTTTATCTTTCTTGTTTTGCACAGGGGTTTCTTCTTTCTTCTCCATAGGCTTTAAAATGCCTTTACCTTTCTTCTTTTGTAGGATAGAGTCTTTTGATAGGGACTGTTCTTCAACAACCTCTTTAGGAGTTGATGATCCTGTGAAAGGTTTTCTAACCTTGGTTTTCTGAAAGGTTTTCTGACCTGTGGTGTTTGATGGGTAGGATTTGATGCTTGCTGAGCCTTCTTAGGTCTCTGTAGTGCATGTTGAGTACCTGTGGGATGACACGAAACCCTCTTTTGGTTGAATTTTTGGGCAAAATTTTTCTCTTCATATTTTAATTTGTATTGTCCTTGTACATTGGGCTAGGTGTTTCATTGCTTGATATCCTGCTTGAGTTGTCTCTCTTTTATACACAGTAGGGCTATATATCAAGTTACTTTTCAGTCCATGCATTTTCAGTTTCGATATATTGAAAATACAAAAAAAATAGGCATTTTCCATTGCTTGGATTTTTTTGTCTTTTGAGTTTTTATCATTAGCTTAGCACATATAATGAAAGATTGCATTTTTACTTCTGAATCGCAGAGTTGAATTTGAAAATTGCATCGTTTTTAGGAGCATATCATACATTAAAAGTTAAAGTTAGGACATTGCATTATTTTCATATTTACTTTCTTGCAGAATCATAACACCATGAGTTTCATCACCATACCTTTTTGAGTAATCATGGACATAAAATCAATGCTATAATTTAAAATTTATTAGTAACGATTTTATTTTCTAGGGTGCACAAACTAGCCTAGGATTTAGTGCCTTGGAATAGGATTTTGTGAGTGAAATTCTCCAAGGAAATTAAATCAACATATG
>JASDQU010738935.1:411073-423104 GCA_032191745.1 Picea mariana
CAAGGAAATATGGGCCACTATGGAATATTAAATCTCTGTCTTCCTTGTGCTCGAAGAGACATGTGAAGAAACCTTTGTCGCAAAAGAAATGATTCAGTGAACCTTTGATCAAAGGTTTCCAGTTTTTTTCTATCTAGAATGCCACTGTCTTCTGAGATGGCCATGTACCTATAAATTAACCGATTAGTCCCCTATCTACCAGAGCCAATTCTTTCTTTTTGGAGGTGGATGGTGGGATGATAACCTTGGGAATTTCTTCTAGTTTTTTGTCAAATCTGAATTTCTACACCTTGGAGGATTTCACAAAGGTCGCTACCATCATGTTAAAGGAATGTGCTTCTTCATTAGGAAGGGGAGCATTCCCTCTCCCATCGCTATCTATCATCCCAACAATTAGAGCTAGGGTTTGGTTAGGGTTTCAAAGTAGAGCACACATTTTTCCCTATTCAATTGCTTATTGAACTTAGATAGTTGTTATGTTTCAAGAGAAAATAATTTCCTCGTGGAAAGGACATGCCTTGAATTTGTTACTTGCACGTTACTTGGAGTATTGGGAATTGTGAAATGCAATCTTGTAGATGTCGAATCTTAAGGGTCATGAATTTTATAGCTACAAATACTCATCGAATTACATTTTCCAAGGTTTTCATACTAAATAGAGTTTATTCTCCACAAGGATTCTCCATAAAAATATGTATAATGTGTGATGAATGATTATGAAATTGATTATATATGTCTTATTCTGTTGAATGCTTGATAAAAGAAGAAATTCAAACCATAATATTAATTAGAGATTGTTTTTTTTTTAATGAAATGCATTGAGTGATTTCGACTTGAATATTAGAAAACATGTCAAGACCATTTAGAATCTCTCAAAAATTTAAATATAGTGTAGAGGTAATAGAGATAAAAGAGAAGTTCATGTAAGCAGCACAAGTGGAGAGGAACAACACAAAATCCATGATTGGAGCATCTGAAACCTCTCCAAAATCCAATTGCAATGCAATGGAAAGGTTAGAGGGAGACAAGAGGATCACATAAGTGGGAGTTGAACTGCGCATTATCGAGATGAGAGGAAACACTATGATAAAAAATAAAAAAGGAAATAACATCCTTTCATTCTACGAAAATGACAAACTCTTATGAGTTAACCCATCACACTTCCTCCTCTTAACCCATCACACTTCTTCCATGAGAGGAGGGTACAATAGAAAAAGAGAAGCACAAAAGTAAGAAATTCAAAGGCTAAGGCTATTATATTCAATGGTGCATCTATGACTATCCAAGAGGGTAGAGCTTGGATTTTGAGAACGAGGAATTACTTCATGTTTAAATAGAATGTATAACCTTGTTGCCTTATATGTTTAGAGTTTCATATGTAGCTTATGCAATTTTGGTTTTTCCTTGAACATATTTTCAAGTCTTTGGATAAATTTATTTTCCTTCTTTAATCCTCACCCTGAGAAAGAAGGTTTGCCTCAAATTTTGTACATTTAAAGTTTTTTAGAAAAACTGTGTTAATTTAAGGAGGTATAAGATTTTTAATTAGGTTGTTCCCCAATCATTGGATTAAGTGCCAAATATTAGACCACAATATTGAAGGTTGTTTTTTTATGACTAAACCCAAATCTAATTCACATTAGTTCACAATCAACCAACCTTCTCAAGATTATTATATCCATTAGTCTAACAATGATTCTTAACCTCGAAGGTACCCATCAAAGATGGGCACAAACCAACTCCTACGTTGATGATACCTGGTTGAGGATTATCAATCAGCGGGACCATGGATGCCCCCAAAGCTGGGTCAGGTCTGGAGAAAGACAATTGATCGATGGTCACTATTCGGCCCTCGTGTAAAAACAACAAGACCCGGAAAACTGTAGCAACCACAGCTTGCATAAAATAAGTCCAACTCTATCCTAACAAGAGGTTATAGTCGAGAGGAGTGTCGACTACCTCTACTTCAATACACATGGTCTTTCCTCTGAACTACACGGGGAAAGAAGGAACGATGCCATGTGGTCGGAAAGAACAACTGTCAAAAGCAGTGAGGAGAGTAGGTGATGGAGACAAAATGGGCTGGCCGATGGCCTTCCAACATGCCAACGACATAACGCATGTCGAGGCACCCTCGTCGACAACCGTGCGAAATATATTCCGTGTAAAAAATTTCGTGGGGTAAGCCACTACTATCTGAAACGCTACGTGGTAAGGCAGACGAGGTTTTAAGTCGGTTGTATCTAACATGATGGTACCCAGATTACAAGTCTCAGTAGAGCCCAAAGTGGTTAACAAAGCCTTCCTCTGAGAAGGGAAACTTTGGAGGACCTCCAAAGCAGACATCGCACAAGGGGTTTATGATAAATCTTTCACCACAGAGTAGTTCTGGGAAGCCCTTGCATTTGGGTTATGAGAATCCTTTTTAAATGCACATTTTGGAATGCGTGTCATTGTTTCTCCCAACATTTTCTCAATCTGTAAAGGAAGAGATGAGAGGTCAGCTTCTTTGCCCTTATTAGAAGTGCTTGGTTTACTATAATCATGCACTCTAGTTGATATGAAAGCATCACCCTTAACCATATATACGTTCGCGGATGAGGGGTTGTTCAGAGGTGGGCAGTTTTCTTGGTTGCCCCCTTCTATGCTTGCAGAGGCTTGAGTTAGATTTTGCCCATGTTGAAAGGGATTAGTCAACACTGCTTGCTGTTGTTGTTTGACAAAATTTTGGGCTTTTGCAAGTCGAGGACATAGATGGGTTGGGTGGTCTTCCACGCACAAGTTGCACAGATACCTCGACTTCTGTTTTTCAGTGTTGTCCCCGCCAACATTATCGTTGGGTTTTGTATCCCCCTTACCCTTTTTTCGTTGTTTTTTCTTCCCTTCAGGCTGCTGGGTGGCCTTTGGGTTAGTCGACTGCACTGTGTGTACTTTCGACATTTGGGTAGGGGGGGCAGCCAAAGCAGTAGTTTGGCTGGACGTTGTGTGTTGTATGGATAACTACTGCAACTGCTTTGTTAATTGCTCAACGGGCTTAGTTTGTGCTGAACCGACGATACCATCGGCATGTGGTCTAGCTCTCTGTCTAGTTTTATCCAGTATTGATCATGGCGCATCTGGCAAGATGTTGTATAATAAACTGGACTGAGAATAGATGAGATCAAACTGTTGAGCCCTCATTATGGCGTCTTTTTCAGAGAAAACTCTGGATGTTGCGACGTCTTTGGATAACTGTGGGACCAAAGACTTAAGGAACCACTCAAGCAGGAATGTTGGTGGGACTGTACTTCGATTAAACTCTTCCGGCGTCTCCATTCTCGGATGTGATCAGAGATATGGTCCATTCTTGTCTGTTCGAAATTAGTGAGCATCTCTGTGCCAGCGTCATATCTCACAGGTAACTGGAAATGGTTAAGGAAATCCATCACCAGTTCGCCAAAAGAAGAGTATCTTCAGCGATCGAGCTCGATGTACCATTTTGCGGCACTCCCAATGAGAGTACGTTGAAACAATCGCAACTGTACGGAGTCATCCTTCAATGAGTTAGATGAGCACCATAGATGGAAGGTAGTCACATGATCTCTTGGATATTCATTAGGCTTGGCTTCGAACTTTGGAATGTTCGAAGGCAACTTCGTCAGCATAGGAGGCCAACACAGATTGTGACAAATGGGGTCATTCAACAACCTTGTCAAATCTGGCAAGTGTAAAGTCGCCAAGAAAGGTAGTTTGGGTTACAGCTGATAACCAAGGAAAAAGGGTCCTGGAGTTTGACTGGCACCAGGTTGCCAGGAAAAGTTTGGTTGTTGGCCCGGGTTATGGTAGAAACCATGGCCCTAGCCAGCGTAAGGATTTTTCATATGTGGAGACATCATCGGCTAATTTCCCAAATATGACATAGATGGTTGGGCATGCATTGTATTCGAAGGACTTTGGGAAGGATTACCCCATGCCAGTCCTATGGGGATAGGCATATTAGTTTGTTCGGGGTTGCATTGATTGTGGAAAGAATTTTCCCAGATCGACATTCCGGAGGAGGGAATGGATCCTTGCCCTGAATTCCAAGGTCCTATTATGTTTGCCCCCTGTGTAGTAATAGTACCCTGAACAGGAGTAAATTGTCCAAAAATGGGGTTTCCCCCAGTCGGGAAAGCGACTGACAAGAATGTGTTGTTACCAAACATTCCATTCCAAGAAAGTGGTGTCAAACCTACCGGCATACTATGCGCAGGTGGTCCTTGACTCCCTGCTCTAAATAAACTATTGGGTGTAGGTTGCCCAGCGGATTGTTGATGCAAGCCACTGAGTGAAGGGGACTAAGGAGGGATATGACCTCCTCCATAAGAAAAAGAATTAAAAGGGATAGGAGTGCCCCCCAAGTGACCTTGCAGAGAAGCGATAGAGCTCCCTACCCCTAGACTCAAAGTCTATAAAGTGGAGTAGGAAAGTGTAGGACTTGTACCCAAACTAGGAATCCCGTATGAGAATGGAGGGCTTGTCGCACTAGGTGTAAAAGGGGTTGTGGCCGCTGCCAAAGACGGATTCGGACCACTTTGCAAAGTAGTTGCGGCCGAGACCATGGTGGCTCAGACCGATGACGATGGGTTAGGAGGTGTAAGCTCTCCTGTGGTGACAACCGTGGTGGGAATCAAAGAATTCCCAGAAGAAGTAACATCATTTGTTTCCATTGTTGTGTGCAACACTGTCTGGCGCTCGTGAAAAATTGGTATAATAAAAGGTGCCAAGAAATCAGTGGTTGGGGTTTCAACCGAGCCAAGAGCGATTGCTTCAAGGTCCAAAATGGTTGATTCCTCTGGATGTTGTTCGGGAACAATAGGTTGTGACCCGATTTCTTCAAAAGACCCTTATTGGTCTAGCTTCCGCCTTAAAGGTGGCAGGGGCGGCTCCAGTGTAACCGGTGACAGGCCAAGAAGCCTTCGTGACCGGTGGAGCTCGAGATCCTCCACTGTGTGAGAAGATCCAAGACACTCTAAGGTATTCTAAACATTCAAAAGTAACACACACTAATAAAAAATTCCCTAGAAGATAAGACAAGCAAACACTAAATTAATTGGAAGAACAGTTACAACAGCCAACACTAGAGCAACTTACCAGTGCAAGTGCAAATTGAACACAAAAGCACCCTCTAGGTATACTCTGCAAAGCATGGCCTGATGTCTATCCTAGGTACCACAATATACCCTCACAGTCACCTATGTATGTCCCTATTAAAGATTGGCAACTAGGTTGCCAGCACGTGAACAATCACCAGGCGAGTACAGTCGAAAGTCGGGTAGACCACAATGAGCAGGGTATCGAGACCGAAACCTGTCAAGGGTATTGAGAGAAAATGGTCCAGAAGAAAAATGAGGACCTCGAATGGATTTGAGACCCACGAAGCCCCATGGCAAATGCAAACGATGGAATCCAAAAACAAGCCTTCTATATGTGTTCTCCACTACAATTGGTCTAGCTTTGGAGGGGTTATCTCTGCTACCTTTCCGCATGCGACCTCGTGTTTATCCCCTGTGTTAGAGGGGGGTCCCAAATAACTTCCACAAAACTAGACTTAGACACTCCCTATCTCAGACTCCAATGTTTTAGTTTAAATGGCCTTGAAGAGTTTCCTCTCCAACCTAATCCAAGGCCCTAGTCCTAAACTAGTTTGTGAACCCTACAAACATAAAAGTCTAGTAGATTTTAAATTTAGCGTTACTTTTATGGCTTTGTCTTACATCAAGGGGTATGAGGGTGAAACTAATGATGTGTAATGGACGAAAGAAAAAAATGAATAAAAAAGCTAGAAACAAAACTTTTACTGAATGCAAAATTTCAACAACTTTTCAAAAGCAAGATTTTTTAGCTTTTCTAATATTTTGGACAACAAACTCAAAGGAATTTCACTCAACTGCGAGCTACTTAATATCTAAGTGAAATGAAAAAACTTATGAAATAAAAGACTTTTCCCTAGCTAATGATGTAGAAACATACTCTTCAACCAAAGAAGAAAATGAAAAGAGAATTTTTTATTTATTTAATTGTTAGTTAAAGAAAGAAAGGGAAAATACTGACAAGCAAAAAACCAAGAAAAAACAATTCTGTCTTAAAGCGCAGATCGCAAAGAAGTAGATTAAAAAATCACACAATAGAAATTGTAAAAACAATGACTCATGCTTGTCTAAAAACAGTAAATTTTTTTTTTTATATTTTTCTGACAATGTTTTAAATGAGAAAAAGCAAGCTAAGGGTTGAAATAATCCTAAGCTATTGACTGTTCAAACAGAGATTCAAACACCTGAGAGGAATACTTCTAATCAAAGGAGAGGATGACTGCCTCACCTTTAACAAAAAGTAGCCTGTACAAGCACGCTACTGTTACTCAAACAGCATGCGTTCGAATGCGCACTGAACAACAATAGAGGGCGTGTACATGCAGGCTAACCTTGTACAGGCTACGTGTATATCTAAACTTTCAGAAAGAAAAGAAAACAGACAGACCAAACTAGAAAGAGACCTCTAGTATTGATAACCAGGATCCCTTGAAGGCTTGGAGACTCTTTCTAACAGAAAAACAAATAATGCAAGAAAATAATAAGGCAAAAACAATCTGAGATAGGATTGTTAACAAACAAGACTCAGACAGAATTCTAGAAAACCCCCTGAGAATAAATAATTCTGACAGGGAAGAGGAGGACTGCCTCTGAGGTTCTCTGAACTCCTACACGCTACTGCTACCTTTACAACTAGCATTCACATTTGGGCTGCAAGAGGATAGGGCGCAGGTACACGCGTGCAAGACTTGTGCAGGCTGTGTGTACCTCTATGGGTTCTGAAAAACACAGCCAAGCAAAAGTCAGGGAAAGATGGTATGGAAAACCAGACTCCCTGCTAGCTCAGACTTTACAGAAACAAAAAGAAAAGACATGCAAGAAAAACTAGTCTTTAAACTACCCAAAAACTAAAAAAAAATCCAAGAACCCTAAAGAGTTATTTCCCCAGTATGGTCGTTAATTCAGTTGTTGGGAAAAACACCCTACAGACTAGAAAATAGAGTTCATACTTTGCATGCAGATATGACCGAATAGAAATCACTTTCTACATTCATCCCTAAATTTAAATCCCCTTTTCTTAGTCAATGCATGGAAAGATCAACCTACCTCATTACCAGTGTTTGATGTTGATCCTCCGTTGTGCTTGATCACTTGTTCGCTATGCTCCTTCCAAAGATGACCTACATTCAAGACAAGCAACAACTATGCATGCATGCTACTAATATACTAATGGGTTAGAAATCAAACATAAACTAATCAATATCATAAACAGTTCATGACTTGGGACTGGAAAAGCATTCTCTTTATTCCTTAAAATGAGTCAACTTACAAAAAGTTGAGACCAGCCACCACTCCTTGAACCTGATCCTGGGCTCCTCTTCTTCTGTCCTTCAACTGCTTTGCTTTAAATCTCCTTTGGCATTAGGAAAGGCTAAAGAGTTGGGACAATGGAATACGTAAATGCACAGAGTTTCTTTGCTATATTTTTCCTTCTCCAAATGGTACCCCTACCCCTTATTTTATAGGTTAGAAGGAGCTAGGTATTTGGATGAACCCTCGGCCATGCATGGCCGGGAGTTTCAGTTAACTCACCCATAGCTTTTTGTTCCGTCGACAACTTTCTTTTTTTCGTGCTTTAGTAGGTATACGCAGGTTGTTTTGGGTCAGCCAGCGTGTACATGCGTGCAGTAATGGGTTAGGGCACGTTGGCCTTAACACAAGAGGATTTTCAAAGAGTTGTTTAGCAGTGTTTTTGGCAAAGAAAGGATATGAATTGGCCTGATGCCAAGTAAGCATGTGTGGTGCAATTTAGGGTTATAACAATACCTCTTAAAAGTTTTTCTTGCCCATTTGGAAAACGGTTGATTGTTAGTACCCATTGTTACATATCCCATTGTTTGAATAGCTTCTCTTTTAATGCTATGTTTGTAGGGCAGTGCAAAATTTTCTTTTTCGCACCTCGTCAATATGTTGTGATACTAAAACAATTAATATTTTCACTATAAACAAAATAATAAATATGTTCCATTATTAAAACAATTAGAAGTTTAGGCTTGTGCTAAGCATGTTCAATGACTTTTAGTGCTAAGTTGATATCATATTTTGTATTTGGTTTGTGATGATGTAGATGTCAATTAAATTGTTACTTTGTGAAATTGTATAGAAAGTAGGAATGCCATACAAAAATATGGTTTTGTTTTTAAAAATAAAATTCTAATTTTTTTTTACATTACCATTCTCACTACTATTCTTAGGATCCTAAGGTTCTATCCTTCTTTGATGCCATCTATACCTTTATATACTTTGGTTTTGAACTTGTAACCTAAACCTGAAGAATTTTGAGAATGTTTCCTACAAGGTTGAGTTTTTTTTATGTTTAACTTACATAAATGTGGATAGTGGTTTCATTTTCATTGAGAATGGTACAATTCATATTTTACAAATATAAATTAGGACTCGCGCTATAATAAAATCAAAAGATTCAAGAGGATGGTATTTAAATTTAACATGAACAAAATAATCTAACATGGTGTAGACTTTTTATAGCTTCCCCAAGAGCCAAAAACCCCTGAGAGTGTCAAAACCGGGTGGAGAGCATGCCCCGTGTTACCAACTTGAGAAGCAGAGTTTAAGGAAAGACGCATTGGCACCTTCACAGTGGTCATGGACTTATGCTTGGTAGAAAATGAAATAGTAGAAATTGATTTCCCACTGCCCTATGCCTTTTGGGTGATTACCATTAACATTGTCCCAAGGTGGAGATTTTTCAAGTTTCGTCATTTCGCACGACTTACTTTGAGGATCCATGGATTCTTCCTTCTCCATTAGCCATGATGGATGAGAAAGGGCACCCCGGCATGTCCATGCCCTTGTCAGCTGCTCAAGTAGTGTACTCTCTAGTCCAGCAAGCTTCAGCTAACCCTGATCCGACTCTTGCACAAGAGTTAGATCCACTTCTAGAGCCTATTTGGGCTCAGGGTTCTCTCGCTAACATCGATTCATTAAGTTTAGTCTTTCCTTCTGATGAAGCAGTAATCGAAGCAATGACTAGTCCGGACAAGCCTTCGAAAGATCTTCATCACAGATCATATTTTCTCCCAAAGTTAAGCTGAATCGAAGCGGGAGAATTCACCGTGACCATGACAGGAGATCAACCATGTCCTATTAATCTCTTAGCTACACACGAAATTTATGCAGAGGGCAATATGGAAACTATCACTGAAACTATACCAATCAACATCTCCCAAAACCCTGGCATCGTGGAAAACGTATTCATCGGAGTAGACTGCTCCCTCGAAGAGATTCAAATCTACACGGATCTTTTCAAATAATTCCATGACGTTTTTTCCTGGTCTTATGAGGAAATGCCAGGTATCGATCCAAAAATAGTTGAACATGAAATCACAATGTATCCTGATGCCAGGCCTATTCGACAAAAACTTCGTCCAGTTAATCCTAAGAAAGCAGCAGCCATTAAGATTGAGGTTGAGAAATTGCTAAAGGCAGGTTTTATCTATCCTATCCATTTGACTCAATGGGTGTCAAATCCTGTGCCATTCAATAAAAACCAAGGCACAATTCGTGTATGTACCAACTTTCGTGATTTGAACAAGGCATGTCCCAAAGATAATTTTCCAACACCATTCATCGATCAGATCATTGATGAATGTGTTGGTTGTGAAGCCTTTTCTTTCATGGACGATTTTTTAGGGTATAATCAAATCCAAATCAAACCTGAAGACCAACATAAAATGAAATTCATTTGTCCATGGGGTACATTCACATATCGTAAGATGCCTTTTGGTCTTAAAAATGTTGGGGCCACATTCCAGTGGTCCATGTCTTTTTCTTTTCATGATCTCAAGCATATAGTCGAGGCCTACCTAGATGATTTAGCATCACAATCTCACAAGAGAACGGATCATCCCAAGCACCTTAGACTAATCTTTGAATGTTGTCACTACTTTAGGATTCTCTTGAATCCAAACAAGTGCAGCTGATGCGTAACGTCAGGACGTTTGTTAGGTTTCATCATATCAATAACAAGGATCATGGTTGATCCTCTCAAGGTGGAGGCAATAATCCAATTTCCCCCCCCACGCACAATCTTACAACTTTAGAGTCTACAAGGCAAGGCGAACTTTTTACGATGCTTCATCGCCAACTATGTCGAAATCACCAAGGATTTTATGTGTTTATTGAAGAAAGACATTCCTTTTCTCTAGGACGAAGCCGCTCAATGCTCTTTCGATGCATTAAAACATGCCCTCACAACTGCACCTCTGCTACGACCACCTAACTATAACAAAGATTTCTTATTATATCTGGCTGCTGCAGAGTCTACCATTGGCATGGTTTTAGTTCAGGAAGATGATTTGTTCCTAGAATACGTTATCTATTACCTGAGTCAAGGCCTCATAGGACCGAAACTCAATTATTCTCATATCGAAAAACTTGCGTTGGCAGTAGTTCATGTTGTCCAGTGGTTTCGGAATTATGTTTTGTTTTGCAAGACCACCGTCATTGTTGTCGTGAATCCATTTCAGTATATGTTGACATGATGGGTTATAGGAGGAAAAATCAGTAGATGGATAGTAATCCCCCAGAAATTTGACTTAAACTTCGTTTCAGCAAAGTCCAAGAAGTCATTGGTCTTCACAGAGCTTATTTCAGAACTTCCGGTTGAGTCAGGTGACATTGTGCCTGAAGAATCGACTATCTGGGGAGATATGTTTTTTATCACATCTTCAAATTCCTGGTACGGAGATATACTTATCTATCTCCAGACTTTGAAGTGCCCCACTTCTACTTCTCGTGACGAGCGTCGGCGTATATGCCATCAGGCTAAGAATTATCTCATACTCGATGATATGTTGTATCGGAGAGGTGTAGACTGCATCTTACGTCGATGTCTCACACATGAGGAGGCGGTCATCGTGCTCAACGATTGTCATACCGAAGCTTGTGGCGGTCATTTGTCTGGGTTGGCAACAACCCAAAATATTCTACGAGCAGGTTACTTCTGGCCGACACTTATCAAAGATTGTATTGAATCGGTCAAGAAATGCCATCCATGCCAAATATTCTCTTGGAAGATGAGGGCACATCCCGCTCCTATGTTTCCTTTCATCACAGTTGGTCCCTTCACCAAGTGGGGGATTGATTACACTACTTGCAATCCCTCGTCAGCAAGGGGGCACCGCTATATCATCGTAGCTTCGACCCACTTAGTGAAGTAGTCGATAGCTACNTCGACTACTTCACTAAGTGGGTCGAAGCTATGCCAACGTTTAAATATGATGGAGAGACTGCAACTCTCTTCTTATTCAATCAGATCATAGCAAGGTTCGGCATCCCGAGAGAGATTGTCACTGACCATGGCAATCACTTTCAGAACCAAATGATGACCGAATTAACATCAAAGCTTGGGTTGCGGCAAGAACATTCATCACCTTACTACCCCCAAGCCAATGGGTAGGTAGAGGCTGTAAACAAAACTATTAAGACTATTCTACAGCGAACTATCAACTCAGCCAAGTCAAATTGGCATTTGATGTTATACTCGACATTATGGACTTACCAAACATATGTTAATACTGCAATTGGTTTCTCACCTTTTCAACTCATTTACAGGTTGGAGGCAGTCTTGCCCATCGAATGTTAGATCCCATCTCTAAAATTGGTAGTACAATTATTGCCAGACACTTCTCCACTTGAAGAACGATTAGTACACCTTGAGAAGCTCAATGAGCAATGTCGTGATGCGGCTCTGGCCAACGACGATCATAAACATAAGGTCAAGTGTCAGTATGATAGGTCCGTTTGTCCTCGGATTTTCTCTGAAGGCGACCTTGTCCTAGTCTATGTCCAAGACAAGGACCCCCTGGGGGCAGGAAAATTCAAACCCATGTGGTTCAGACCCTTCATCATAAAAGAGGTATTAAAAAAGGGCGCTTATCGTCTGGTTGATTTTGATGGGA
>JASDQU010738935.1:530594-543082 GCA_032191745.1 Picea mariana
TCAATACCAAACGAATTGATTAGGTTCTAAATATAAAGAAGCAATTCGTACCTTTTGTGTATGTGGCACATTATGGAGATCAAAGAATTGCTCCATCTGAAGTATCCATGTGATTGGGTCCTTGCCATCAAACTTCTTCATATCAATCTTAGGAACGTGGTTGGTCTTCAAACCAAAGTTGAAGTTTCTCCATTCTTGATTCACCTTCCTTATGTCCTCATCATGAATTTCATGGGATGCATTTTCACTTTCGGGTGTCTTCTCTGTTATGAAATTTTTCAATACTTCCATGATCTCCCCTTTTATGCCATCCATCTTAGTATCCAACTTAGCTTCTATTGAATCGATCAACTTAGCTTCCATTGAATCCATCTTCTTTTATATTTCATTTATGTTCCTACGCATTTCTTCACCTTCATCAAGAGTCCAATTAGGATTTTCTGGAGGCTTATTTGGTGTAGAAGGTCCCTTTTTTGGTGGCATGTTGGCCAAGTATCACTTTTGAATTTTGGTTTTGAGGCGGTTCTGCTAGACAATATTTATTCTGTTCTATCTCCCAAGTTTCATCCCTTTTGGGTATGAAACTTTCTTTTAGGTAGTTCTTTGATATTTCTTCTCTACAATGCTGCAGGTCTGATCAAAATTGGATGTGCCAAGTGGAATTTATGGTAACTTCCTCACAACTTGCCAATTTTTGTCCTTTCCAGGAGATCTCACTTGTATAGCATGCCCCACACAAAATAATTGATATCAAATTTTGAAACTCTCACCCAAAATACTATAGAATGTCCACGATCCAATGAAACTAGTCTCTCTCAATTTGGATACTCTAGCAAGAATTTATGATCGTTTTACCTGGAATACCTTCTTGAGACTAGTCAATAGGACTAGTCAGATACCCTATCATACACAAGGTGTATCTACAAATTTAAGATGACCCAAAAGATGAAATTTTTACCACATATACCTTACTAATTTCTATAAATGGCCTCCAGAGTTTAGGGTCTTGATTCATCTACTAAATATCCTCCATGTCATTCCTTCTGAAACGTTGCAGAAAAAAAGTTATAGTGAAAATGCCACGGTGTCTCAGATGTAGCAGCGAAACCCCAAGACCTTGAGCTCTGATACCATATGTTAAGAACCAAACATCAATATAGCATAGAAAAACCTTAGGAAAAGTACTCAACGCCTTGAAAAAGAGATAATTTCAGATAATAAGTCTCTTCAAGGGGGCAACCTCCTTTTACCCCACTTAAATGTTCAAGTACAAGATGATTCAAAATGAAAATGTCTCCTTGGTATATATAGGAGACTAGGAGGTATAATTACAACTAATGGCCTAAATATGACATAAATAAAATAACATTACTAATATAATATGCCCCAATTAAGGGGTAATGAGCCAATATTAAGGCTTAACAATAATCCCGTAAAACCCTGGTCATTTTTATTATGGCCGTTGTTTGGGACTGAAAAAAAAGGAGGCATCATTGTCTCTGTGTATTATGATTAGATTTTTCACAATGTCACACCAGAGTAACCCATTGGGCCTCACAAAGTTGATGATTTTTCTTTGGTTGCAATAAATTTTTGGAACCCCTGTTGTTTCGTGACATCTTTGTCGGGTTTGATTTTGTGATCTTTTGGCCATAATAGGGGCATGATACCATGATCTTAAATAAGTAATTTCAATGCATATATTTGTCTATCATCTCCTTGAAAATAAGAGGCTCTACCTATTTTGGGGTCGGATTGAATGATCATTGTTACGATTTGATCATTAGAGTGTTGTTTGATAAGCAATGAAATCGATCATTTAAGAGCGCATATAAACAAATTTTTGTTTGGATGATTCAAATGTTTGTTTGATGACTCGATTTATATTTCGAGTGTTGTCTACATGAATGTTTCAAATTTGATGATTGACAACAATATGTAAGGTTTTGATTGAAGATGGAAATTGGTATTAAATAGGAATTAATACATGCCTTTTGATCATTTAAAAAAAAAGAAATAATGCTTGGAATGTGATAGGAAAATATTTTGAGAACAATTCAAATGATGACATAAATGTTGTGTGACATCTATTTTTTTGAAATGGATACTTTATGGAATGAGAGATAGACCAATTTTATTGAAAACTATGGTTGTATGGTGACTATAACCCTGTTCATTGGAATTGTAAGGATTGAATGATAATGGAGATAACTGTATTATAGGCATGTCTATTGTGTTTTGTCGTCATACTTAACATTTTTCGTTCATTACAATCCCTTTAATCAACCCAAATACATGTTTCATTCCCATGCTTATATTATAACTGTAAGAAATGTTTCATGGAAGAATTATATAAGTTGAAAAATGAGTGTTTAGTTGGTTTGATCTCTTCTTTGTTTCATATTCAAAGATGTTGATTGTAATGATGTGATGGAACTAGACATGGTAAATGAACAATCTTTATTGCACTTTACACTAATTACAAACCTGATCATGAAATCTCGTGAGCCCTATAAATCCATGTTCTGAGTAATTACTAGTTCTGGAATGTGGAATGCATACCAATTGTTTGCACATGTATTTTTATGTATCTAGAGAAAGGTATACATTATTATTTTGAAAATTTTAGATGATTTATTAGTCATTCTCTGGTTCTGATATTTGTGAATGTGTGTTAGAATCAACTTTTTCATCATGGGAATTCATAGTAGGAGGAGTAATAACAGAGGCACATGATTAGGTCCCTGGTAAAGGGGAAACAAAATATTAAGGTTCTCTATACATTTTGTTGCAGATTCAGAAGAGTTTAATCAATTGTTACAAACAAGGTTCCTCAAATTGGTTGGCCAACAAGATTACAGACCTTTTCCTATTCCTGAGAATCCACACCCAAATATTGGCATACCAGTTCCAAATCATAATTCCAATCCTTTAGTTGTGCCAAAATGAGATGGATGGCAGGATATTGTGCACCCTCCTCCCAAACACTCACAAGGATGGCCAAATATTGATAACCTACAACAACCTACCTTTCATGCTTGGCCCACTGGTTTCACAACCACCTCCTTCACATTAGAATTTGCAGCCTCAATCCCAATCCTCACATGCCCATCATAAGGCCAAAATCGCTAATCTTGAAGAAAACCTTGAGGAAGAGAAAGATCAACATCCAGGTCAAAATCATCACATGGATATTCTCATTTGGTCACTTCCCATATGCAAGAGAATGATCAAAATTCTGCTAAGGCAGGTTCATGAATTGGAAAAAATGGAAAAGTTGAGAGTAGTCTTAGCAAGAGAGGGGAAACCTCTCATAGTAAATATAGTTTCTCATAATTTCTTTGGCACCTATATATGGAGTTTTTTTCACTTTATTTTGGACAACATATAATTTTTGGACAACTCATATTTGATAGCACTATGTTGAACAACTTTATATTTTACATGCTTCATGTTTGGATAAATTATGAAATGGATATATTTTGATAAATTGCATAATTGCCACATGGAGTGACAAGGGGATCTTATGATTCTTTCATTTTGTACATCATAGTGACATAAATGGTATGATGTGGTGAGATTGATTTGTCATGCATTCAAGGAGGAATATACAAGGATGAAATGGTTTATTTATTCATTAAAGAGAATTAGGGGGTCCCCAATTATTAGTTTTATTTAATAACCTTATCATATTATTATTATTATTATTATTATTTATTAACTTACTTAACAACTCTCCTATTAACTAACTAGTTGTTAGTTAATAAATTAACTACAAGTGTATGAGTAATTCAACTACCTTGGAGACATTAAAAGGAGGCAAGCTGAACAAAGAAGAGGGAGGGACACATTTCTATGATAAGGTCTTCTCTTACTTCCAAGTGCGATTTTATTACTACTTCATTCATGTTTGATTTCTAAGCTAAGACACTTCTTGTGATATCAGGGTCTGTTGAAGGTGACGAAAATCTAGGACCAAGGACCATTGAATTTTGATATGCTTCCAGGTTGATTGTATGCTTGATATTATCTAGACTTGTTTTGGTTTCTCGATTAATTTCTCAGTGCTAAATAGGATTCTTGTGCAGAGTCATAACATAGTGCAAGTTGTGGTTGTTGGATTATCATTCTTGGTTTGATTTAAAGGCACTAGTGGCCTATGTGTGTGTTACCATAGGCTGCTAAACTTTTACCTGGTCCATACTTTGAAAGTATGTGAAGTGTATTTTCTGTTACATGATGAGTGAATAAAATCATTGATGATTTTGTAACTCTCTTCGTATTTTTTATTTCTATCAATTTTTGTGATTTTGCTTCTTGTTTAAATTATTATCTAAAAAAATTAGACTTCTTTATTTCAGTTTTCATTCGATAAATGATTAAAAAACAAAAATTGTTCTTTAAGTTAATAAATTGAAGGTTAATTGAACTTGCAATAAGTATATAAATTAGGGTGATAATCCCACCTATCTTGTTTAGCCAAACAAGATTAAAAGAAATGTTGTAAGGAGGACTTCCATTTATTTTACTCAACGCACATCCATATGGCCATATCCAATTTTGATCGTGTTCGATCCCACGGGTTGTCAAGGAATCATATTGTAAATCAAAACAATGTTGTACATAATGAGTATTGTGTGTATGATCATCAATTATATAAAAGTGATATTATTTAATGACATGTTGATTCTCATTGGTTATTTCCATGTTATCAACACTCCGTTGAGCATGTCTATATAGAATGTGGAAAAGTATAGAGACTTGATCGGAATGATAATATTCACTATGTATTTATGTTTGTGCGGTGAATGTATAATTCTCTACAAAATCAACCGCCGACGAAATCATCTCAGGTGGAAAAACTTCACGGCATTGTTTGAATTGTATGTCTTTCCATCGATCTTTATGCAAACGTTTGGTGTGTTTATAAATTTTGTTTTCAAACTTCTTCAAAAAATATATCATGAAGATCTCATCCTCTTGCAAATAAATCCTTTTGGAAATAGCATTTGAAGAATTTGGAGCAGTAACATTGATATATTCATATCTCTCCCAATTCACTGTTATATTGGACAAGGATTGGTCATGCATATCAATATGATACTTTGAGTGAAATAAAGCTAGATTTCCACAATAATCACATTTCTTTCCACCAACATATTTTTTTGGGTAAAATCATTCAACACCTTTTCTTTCACATAGAATTTGGGATATAAAGGCACAGATTGTGGAAGGAGGAGGTGAACTTACCCAAAATGGTTTACCAAAATCAAGAAAAATTTCATAATATAACTCAAATTCCACATGATAATGACAACAACAAGTGTCACCAACACTGATGGGTTTAACAAACCAGGGTTTTTGTTGCACAAACGTATTGATGGACATTTTAACTTGATTGTATTTCTTTTTGAACTTATTGAACGATTATATTTGTGTCATTTACAATAAATGATTTGGATTCTCTTCATATTGTCTTTGTGCTATTATTCATTGCAACACATCCCTTACATTTGGTGAAACACACGAATTTTCCAACCAATATTCATGGGCCTTAGTTTTATCATCTTCGACAATTCTATCTTTCTAAGGGTGTCTACAAATAACTATCCAACACGCAAGTTCATCATTTACATCTATTTGCAAGCATACTTATTTATGTTTGTACAGTGTTTTGCTTGAGGTTCCCATCACCTTTTTCATTTGTTGTGTCAAACAGTATTTTACATTGGTAGATGAAACAGTTGATGTTTGTATTACTCCTCATGAAACATTAACATATTTTTTTCTAGACTTTCCAAAGTATTTTGATGCATATGTTATATTTTCCAACACACTCTATTTCACCTTTCTATATTTTGTCATTTTTTGAATACCCAATAATGATGTAGCTTCTTTTAACTTTTTCAACCTTATCAGACCTCTCAAAATTTGAGTTTGTGTTGCTACTGATTCATCTTTGAAATATCGATCATAAATATTTTCAACGAGATATCGTATATAATGGTTAGGTTTTTTGTCCCCAAATTTGTCGGTATCAACATTTTCTAACATTTCATCATCAATTTTGATATCACCACCATAAATTTCAATGTAATTTAAAAACATAAATTAAATCTATTAAATTTAAAAACACTTGAAATAACATCCAGATTCGATTTTCTAAGTTGTAAACATAACACTTTCAAAGAAATTTTGTATAAAAATACACATTTATTTAAATTAGATTTATTAGAAAACTAAATGAGAAATCATATCAACTACCCCCATTGGGGTCCGCAAACCTTTTGGTGTTTCATCTTCCGGGGTTAGGGTTTTGGATTTTCTTTATGTTAAAAAGGACTTTGGAGCCTCATTGTAAACATTGTATTCTTCTTGTGAATGAGCGTAGCCATCACATCTCTTCTCATAGATAATTTTCCACCATTCTAGCAAGTTAATTCACTCTGTATTTTTATAGTTTCTATACATTTATGTCATTAATAAAAATTGTGGATTACCATATCTCTGTGTTTTTGGAAATATATCTATGTATTTTGTTATTATATTTTTGCATTCATTTCATTCTCAAAATAATAATGATCAATGGTATCAGAGCAGGCTACTCCTTTTCATTTCTTAGTGCATGTCCCCGACGAGGTCAAGGTATAGAGAGTTGGGTCTTGAGTTAGTTTCTCTTGAGGACAACTGCTCTCACCATCCCAAGAGGCCTCCCATGGTGGATGAAAAGAGAGAAGATGGAGAAAAATATCCCATCAAGTTGTTTCTCATGGAATCCTTCTCGCAACAGAGGAACAAGATGTTGGAGAATTTCCCTCAAATACTTCAACAATTACCGACAATAGCAGGAATGTCTTCGTCAAGTAGTCTCTTTGGAGACACCGCCCCATTCAAGGTACAAGTTAATTTTTATATTCACGTATTTGAAAGTCAAATCGATGCAGATGATTTTGAAAAGTGGTTAAATTTGCTAGAAGGTTATTTCTATGTTCACAATTTTCCCGATAGAGAAAATATCACCTTTGCGCTTCTTAAGGCTCTCCCTTAAACATTGGTGGGAAACTTATTGGGAGAAAATTTCCACAGAGGAGTTTGGAATATTTGGGGCCGAGTCCACTTGGGATTTTTTTTATGGATGCGGTTAAGGAGCAATATTACCCTCTGGGAAACTATGGAGACCAATACATGAGATGGACCACGTTGCATCAAGAGAGGGGCCAAACAGTGTCAAATTTCACAAATACCTTCCATGCCTTGTGCACCAAGATGGGTATCAAATACTCTGAGCAATATCTGGTTCTAAAATACCGCGGGACTCTACATGGGTACATCCAAACCAAAATGAAATTTCTAGACATTTCATGACTGGGAGTCGCTTATCGATATTTTTTTAAAATCGAGCATAAATTTAAGAAGTAGAACAAGTGGGATTTTGGGTTTGAAAATCCACAACAACTGAAGTATTGTAATGGAATCCCTAACTCACAGAACAAGCAACCTCAAAACCACCAGTCCAAGCCGCAGGAAAAGAAGAGTAACAAGAAGACAAAAAAGGACACTGGGAAGTGGTGCGACTTCCACAAAATCCATTGGCACAACACCGATGAATGCCGCTCAAAATAGTGATTGGTGGCCAAGCTCAAATAAATAGAGCCAAGCCTCGACTCAGAATCTGATTCAAACAATAATAAAAGGAGACAGATCATTGATGCATAACCCACTACTACTTTCGCGACCACAACAATCCAACCAGAAGAACCAGAGGTTCTTGAGGAGGGGGAGTGCCTCTTCCATTCACAAATTTGGGTGAAGGGGACCCCACTGCACTTTATTGGTGATAGAGAAAGCCAGAAGAACCTCATCTCAATAGAGGTTGTCAAGCAGTTTGATTTGCTGAAAACACCACACCCTCATCCATACAACATCAGATGGATTTTCTAGGGATGATATCTTTATGTCAGCCAATAGTGCCACTTGTTATACAAGATCAAGCCCTTCAAGGATGAGGTATTGTGTGATGTTTCCCCACTGGAAGTCTATGATTTTATGTTATGCCAGACTTATATGTGGAAGCGTAATTATTTTTATGAGTCTCAACCTTGTAGCATCATTGTTACTATGGGGGTTCAACTCTATAGGATACTAGAGGTAGTTCCAACTATTGTCCCAACAAAACAGTTCCGCAAACTAATCTCTCATACTAAAATTTTTAGCCTTATCATGATTTGTTCAAAAGAGAAGGACATTTCAATTACTACAACCTCAGACCAAGACCCTTTTATCCAACAGAAATAGATCAACAAGATTGTAGAAGAGCACCAAGATATTCTTACTTCACCTATAGGGGTGCCTCCACATGTCCAGTCAAGAAAATTTATAACAAATCCCTTCATGCTCTTCATACTAAATATTCACCGATAGATTCTTCCCACACTCATGAATATCGTGCAACTATATTGGTTGAGAAGAGCCAACCCATATAGCAATAGGTTCATAACAACCTTCAACAAGCTAAGCAGGACAACTTCTTCAACAAGGTAAGCACTTCACCAAGGTTTAGATTCGGAAAAAGCTTCCCCATATTCCATGCGAAATTAACACAATGGATACCATATATTCCTAGGGGGTAAGAATTATCCAGGCAGAAATCGATGGCCACCCACCTATTCCATTGGCTCAAAACAGGGGTTTCCACCTTGGCGATTTTGCTACAGTTTTTTGGGTCCTAAACTTCTGGGGCCATTTTGAGGCCCTAAAAAATATTTTTTTGGTGGCATAGTCTTATTTTAGGCCTTATCCAGAGTGTGATGGAAAAATGTTTACTTCTTGGATATAACATTCCAACAAGTTATCGTGCTCCCCAAATGGAGATTGTATGAAAAATATACACCCTTGGGAAGTTGACATATTAACTACCCCCATTGGGGCCCCTTAAACCTTTTGGTGTGTCATATTCCGGGGTTAGCGTTTTGAATTTTATTTATGTTAAAAAGGCCTTTGGAGCCTCATTTTAAATATCATGTTCTTGCGAATGAGCTTAGTCATAAAATCTCTTCTCAAAGATAAGCTACCACTATTCTAGCGAGTTCATTCACTCTGTATTTTTATAGTTTTTGTACATTTCTATCATTAATAAAAATGTGCATTACTATATCTCTGTGTTTTTGGTAATATCTCTGTGTATTTTATTATTACATTTACACCTTCATTTTATTCTCAAAATAATTGGGATCAGTGGTATCAGGGTAGGCTACCCCTTTTTGTTTCTTAGTGCATGTCCTCAACGAGGTCAAGGTATAAAGAGTTGGGTCTCAAGCTAGTTTCTCTTAAGGAAAACATCTCTCACCAGCTCAAGAGGCCTCCTATGGAGGATGAAAAGAGAGACAAGGGAGAAGAAGATCTCATCAATCCGTTGCTCACGAAATCCTTCATTCAATAGAGGAACGAGATGTTGGAGAATTTTTCCCAAATCCTTCAATGATTATCGAAAATAGCGGGTGCGTCTTTTTCAAACAGTCACTTTCGAGACGCATCCCCATTCAAGGTACAAGTTAATTTTTATATTCTTGTATTTGAAGGTCATATCGATGCAAATTCTTTGGAAAAGTGGTTAAATTTGCTAGAAGGCTATTTCTCTGTTCACAATTTTTCTGATAGAGAAAAGATTGTTGGACATATTTTCATTGATGTCAAGAGTCGATGATGCACATGAAGCTCAGAAGGAAAAGCACAGTGCAGAAACATGATTGGGATCGAAATACCCACATGACAAACTAGGGCTGTTGGATACACAAGTGCCAGATCAACGACAGGGATAGATTCCAGAGAACGAGAGGAGAATTAAATGACACGCTAGTTCCAATCCCTCAATTAGTTTAGATTGTCAGATCTCATCGACTCAAATATCGAAGACTATGATTGATCCACCAAACGATCAGATTAAGTCATGACCGTCAGATACACAAGCACCAGATCAACAACATGGATAGATTGCAGAGAACGAAAGGATAATTAAACAACATGTTATTTCCAATCCCGCAATTAGTCAGGATCGTTAGATCTTATAGATTCAAAAGATCGACGACTATGGTTGATCCATAAAAAATCACATAACTTTAATTGCGGGGTTTGGGCGACGGGATAAACCATGCGCAAGTTATGGTTCTGCAATTCACATCGACCGTTGGATCAAGTTAAGTGGAAGGATAGGATAACCAAGGTAAAAGGGATGAGATTTAGAATACCCGAATTCCTGATAGTTGTTGGATCACTTTAAGTGGAACGATAGGATAAGCAAAGAAGAAGAGTCGTTGGATTTAAACTATGTAAAAGAAACATCACAGATAGACCGAGTCATTGATCTAATATCATGATCAACGAAAAACATTCAGTTCGGGTTAAAAGTTGTGAGGAGGTTACACTTCGGGGAATATCACTTTGGGAGAATTGAGAAATGGAGAAATCGAATTACCCGAAGTCCCGAAATCCGAAATGAATAAGGACCGTTAGATATGGACAAAACATGATGACCGTCGGATTAGGATGATGGTCAACTTCAGCGCTGACCACTTCGGCGAAATGGATTTGAGAACATGTAAGAACACCCGAAGGCTGAAGTTCCGAAATCATGAGGTTAAGAAACATAGCACTAATATTGAGAGCACATGTCATACACAGTGACGTCAGCAAGGACACATGGCATAATCAGATGATGATAAGTGTCAATATGAAATCAACATTTTAGGTACATTTAAAGAACGAATCTGAGTGACACATGGCAGCCACTCGATGCGTTCCATGTCATCAAATGATGTCAACAAGTTATGTCACTCCAGGAGTTTTACTTCGGGAATTTCACCACCAATAAATGACCTAAGTCCCGAAGTCTCGAAGTCCTGAAGTGGACATGAGTTGTCTGATCTAAAGATCACTTCGGAATTATTCTCATCCGTTGGAGATTATATAAATGCGTCTTTTAATTGTGAGAGTTGTGAAAAGGATGGAAGTCACGAAGGATGAGGTCCCAAAGTGCCTACAGTCTTCCATCTCATCGAGACATTAAAACGTGACCATTGATTCTGATAAAGTGATCATGCACTCATTTGGCCTAGTGCATGGTCACCGTCATTGGTCATATCGAATAAGAGAAATAAAGGCAAAAGATAATATGTAGATAAAGTTGATAATCCTGTGGTTTTGCATTGTCGGTCATATGAAAATGGTTTGAAGGAAGCGCCTCTGTAGAACTCAATTTCTGCAATAATTGCAGAGATTTGGGATCGAGTTAAAATATGAAATTGATCCATATCTATGATCAATTTATGAAAATCCTTCATGGTAAGGTTCGAGTATTAACAAAGATTACGATTAAGTTAAATGAAGAGGTGCAATGGTCCAAATGAAAGGACACAATGCATTATAACTCACACTATTTTGAAGATTATATAAACAAGGAAGACTAGTGAGAATAAAGTGTCTCTGCAGTCCAAATTAGAAGATATATTAAATCACAGAAGCAAAGAGAAAAGAAGTGAAGACATGATACTAAAGTTTTTTAGATTCAAAAATTAAGGGTGGTAGGGTGGTGCAAGTGTAGGTTGGTGTCTGTAGGGGAGTTGGTGCTTCCTTGTCAGTTGTAGCTAACTAAACAGGGGGTTGAAGCCTCCTACCAGTTGGTTCTGGTGAATAAGGGTGTGGGTGCATCCTGATCAGTTGGTGCTTATATAAAAGGAAGAACATCTTCCGTCCATGTAGCATGTAAATTTTTTTTTTGCAGTTAATCGAAAACTGTTTGTGGTTTTTCCCAATTGGGTTCCATGATAAATAGTGTGTTAATTTTTTTTTTGTAGTAACAAAAGAAAAAATGACAAATTATTGAGTCATTGATTCACCCCCCCCCCTCTCAGTGATGAGATCTGACCCTTCAATTGGTATCAGATCGGGTCTCTTCACAAAAGGTTTAAATCACTTGAAGATAAATATACATCAGAATGGATCAATAGTTGAAGATATCATAAAAAATACCCCTATTTGATGGTGAAGACTATGTCTTCTAGAGTGTTCGAATGAAAATCCATCTGATGTCCATTGGATTGGAAGTGTGGACATTAGTTGAAAAGGGATATGATATTCCAAAAGCCACTCCCATCGAAGAAGAAGACAAGAAAATTTTTGGGAACATGAAAAGGATTTAAACACACTACAAGATGGACTGAGTAAGAAAATCCTTGCTAAAGTATTAAAATGTAATAATGCAAAACAACTCTAGGATAAATTGGAAACTATATATGCAGGAGATTCCAAAGTAAAAAGGGCCAAACTCCAGACTCTCAGAGTACAATATGAAGGTCTAAAAATGAAGGATGAAGAAAATATATCAGAGTACTTCGAAAGAGTTGATAATATTATTAATGCAATCATAGGTTTGGGAGTAGCAGTGTCAGACAATGAGCTAGTTGAAAAAATACTAAGAACACTACCTATTCTAT
>JASDQU010738935.1:547490-558259 GCA_032191745.1 Picea mariana
AAAGTAAAAGACCTCTAAATCAGGAAGATAATCAGGATCCACAACCAACAAACGGCTTGTCGGTCATGAACTTGATGATCAGACTGAAGGCTTCATTGATTTCGAATGAGGACTTGATTGGACATTCAGGATGGTCGGGTATGAGGGCAAGAGACAAATTGCAAAGGGGCCAACTCAGGCTTGGTGACAAACTTCCCTTGGACAATAGCATGACAAATGATGAGACTCAGGCAGCGTGGCATTAATTATAAGTCTACGAAGCAGGAAGCAACGCAAACTCTCCATATGTTTGGAAGGATAACCAAATGGTGGAGGACACAACTCTATATAGCAAGAACAACTTCCTAAGGTCGTACTACATCCCATAGTTTGATGAACAAACAGAAAGATGTGCTTTATCCAAGGGCGACCCATTATGCTTCCAATAAAGAAAATACTTTTCCCTTCCTCTTTTTAGGGTATATTCGATTTTTTTTTGTCTTTTTCAATAATTTTGGGAAAAAGAATAAAGGACTATTACGTTACAATGGAGGAAAGAGTGTTGCAAACATACAATTTCAAGGCATAAGGACAAGACTGATGTTCTAGTAGAATGATACTCGGGAAAAATCCTTTGGGGGCCAAAGGTGTTAAGACGCAGAAGCAAATTGTTACAAGGTTGGCGTATAAAGTATGCAAACGTGGTTAATAAAACACACAATGGTAACGTCCTTCGATGTAAGCTTAACGAGCCCAGAGAAGGTAAGCTCAGTGGCTTTCATATTTAGAGAGTCTGAAAAAACATAAACGGAGACTCCGTTGGGGTATCTTTTTCGAAGATAGTCTAGTCGGTTCAAAAAAGGGGTAAACTAGCACCGACAAGACATCTATTCAAAACCATTTTAACGAGTGTGACAAGGACAAGATCACTCGGCCCTTTTTTCATTTTTAAGGAGTCTGAAAAAAGCTTAACTATGGACTCTGTCAGGAATGTTCTTCTGGACCAGTTTGGCGAGTGTGAAAGAATAAGGTCACTCGATGATATTTTCAATTTTAGGGAGTCTGAAAAGAACTTAACTATGGACTCCGTCGGGGTTCCTTTTTCGTAAGTTTAGTCCCTCAGGCCCGAAAAAGGGATAAAATTATACCTGAGAGTACTCTTCTATAGAGTTGAAGATCCATAGAGTATACCTTTGTTCGTCCAGTTGACCGTCTGGACCGAAAAAGGGGTAAACTACCGCCAGACAGAGGTGACTTCAAATTTCAGTTTAACGAGCATGAAAGGCCACAAGATCGCTCAGCAATCTTTTCATATTTAAAGGGTCTGAAAAGGGATTGAAAGAAGACCCGTTGTTTTTTGGGAGTCCTGAGGGTGAGGTCAAGAGTGAAGAAGAATCATGCAAATGAGGCTCAAACTCATATTCAGGAAAAACTACAAGGACTCCCGAGCCTACAGTGYTTTGGAGACAGCATGAATACCATAATGCAACCAGGATCTACCTAGGGCATCCATGTTCCGGTAAGCTATACCACCAAGTTGCGACACTTCTAAAGTAGGGATGATGGTTCTATGTCACAACTTGATGGGATCGATCCTATGGCAAAGGAAAAAGACAACGAGATACAAAAATCAGGGTAGAAACCTAACCTATATGTTCCAGTTGATCGTCGAAAAAATGTGCCACGGACCGTAAAAAAATACTCAAAACTAAAAAAAAACTATCCCAATACCCGATCAAATCCTTCCTATATAACTCATGAATCACTCTACATAATTTTTGGTATAAASAAAATGATAAGGGAGGCCAAAAAAGTGACAAAAAGAGGCCAAAAAGTCTATAAATAGAGGCCGGCAGCTCATTATCACCATTGTTGATTTGGAAATTGACTATGGAGCCAAAAGACCCCCTTTGATTAAAGTGGTGATTCCGGGAGCTACAGTGGACGAAACGAACTTCTGTCTGRACCAAGTAAGTACAAACTCCCTTATCTTGCATTTTATGTCTTTATTTATGCATTGGGTTTCATTTTTTAGGGGGACATCGAACTTTAAAAGGTCGGCCCTAGGTCAACGCGGGTTGTCTCAGGACAGGCCGCGTGTACACGCAACTGTCGCCAATACAGCACATGTGGGCCCCCTTATTGAATGAAAAAGACTTCAAAAGCAAGTGTTGACCCTCCTGAACCTTTTTGTTTTGCAGGATGTATCTCCATTGGAGAGAAAGAGAGCATGAAGAGGTGAATGAGTTTGTCGGGGAAGACCCCAATGCTATGGCTACTTTGATGCAGTGTGGTTTACTCAAGTTTTTTATGTGTCCTTTCATGTGGGCACAACCTAGGCTACTGAATGCCTTGGTTGACTACTGGCAGCCGTATGCAGAGGCGTTCATGTTAGAGGGGCAGTCACTGGTGCCCACAGTCGAGGACATTTACTTTTTGACTGGCCTCTTAAGGAGAGGGGAACCAGTCAATTTTCGGACCTTTCCTGCGGGGCAGCATTAACATAGCAGAATTGATAGGTCTATACTGTGCAGCTGATACGAACTGTGTGAGCACGCAGGTGCCTATAAGCAAGATCACTAACCTATCGCTACAGGCAATAGTATTGCTTATTGGGCGAATTACTGGTTCTGCGGCTCTACATCAGGCATCCCGCGCACAGATGAACTGTGTAATCCAGTGCTTAAATACACAAGTTTTTTATTGGAGTACCACTTTGCTTGAGTGCATGAAGAGGCAATTGACAGATTGTCATTTGCGGACACATAGGAACTTCGAGTTCGGGACTATTCTGTGTTCGTTATTTTTTGAAAGAGTTTCGAGTTTTAGTCCTCGAGTAGTGGTGCGAAGACATTAGGCCTCTCTTCCTGCTGTGTGTAGATGGGCAATACTACTACCGCGACAGCGTGGTGGAAGGACCAATGAATCCCTCGATTATGACTTTTTTGCATGGCTATCACGACAGATCCCGGTTATAGAGGACTACCCCTATGCCGTGATTGATTTTTCGAGAGACCCGGAGATACCCGTACCTCCTGGTGAGGCATGAGGGGAGATGGGTAAGTCTCCACCTTTGTAGTGTTTTTTTGTTGTATATGTAATTTTTATGTTGTTTTGTTATATATATCATTTTTTTTTTTGCCAGAGGATTTGACGGATATGTGTTTCATTGTGTGCAGACGTGAGACCAGTTGACCCGCTGACTATGCGAGGAACAGGCGTTGTCCTCGACCAGGGGCCGCACCTGTCGCCGCAGGAGGACCAGCAGTAGCAAGAGATCTTCCAGTTGGGGAGGCTGAGAGGGTATTGAGACAGGTTGAGCGTAACTTTACTGTGCTCACTCGCACATTCCCGATGGCAGAGATTGAGGACCTGCCACCATCTATGCAGCCTCATGTATTGGGGGCACCACGGACATGGGTCTGGTTGTTTCTGTGTTTAGCCAATGTTGTGGACCAGTATAACAAGGCCCACAGGCCCTGACTTTAGCTAGACATTTTGGCGTGCCACGAGCACTACTTGTATATATTTTTTGAAGGCATAAGCCCTGTGACTCGTTATCGGTCCTATTTATGAGGCGCTTGCGTCCATCTATGTACTCTCGTTACTTTATGATATTATATATGGTTTTTTGGTCTTTTTTGTCCTTATGGATCATGTGTGCAAAAACGTATTTACATGCTTATGTTAATGTTCTTTCATATATGTGCAAGATGCCAATCTAAAATTTGATTAGCTAGAGTATCTATAACTTGGTTTAATCTCCTAGGAACATGAAAATATGTAATATAATTAAAGTTTCGTTCTAAGAGACGTACCCTAAGGAATCGTCGGTGTAAAGTTGAATCATGAACCCGGTACACTCTGTTTAACTGAGACACAACCAGCTTAGCATCGAGATAGACCCGGAGGTGAGAGATACCAAATGACAAAGCATCACAAAGCAACTCACTAACTACACTATACTCGGTGACATTATTTGTGGTGTCGCCTAAGCATATACCTCTGAAAGATAATAACTGGCCTTGGGGTGTAAAGATTACCCAAGCTGCGGAGGCAAGCCTCCAAGTGTGCCGACTAGCACCATCTGGATACCCAATGAACACCTCGGAATCACTTGACATCTGCCACAGTGATGAAAGATAATATCAACGACACGTCCATAACACTAACAAAAACTAAAAAGTAATAGTACAGAGACTATACATATGTTACAAAAAGTTACCCACAGTGACCTGCCTATGAGTAATACTTCTTGAGGTGGAGCCCATTTCTAGGCTCCACCAAAGCATTCCCTTCAAAATCAACCAGACGATAAGCACCCTTTTTTAATACCTCTTTTATGATGAAAGGTTGGAACCACATGGGTTTGAATTTGTCTGCCCCCAGGGGGTCCTTATCTTGGTCATAGACCAGGACAAGGTCGCCTTCAAAGAAAATCCGAGGACGAACGGACCTATCATATTGACACTTGACCTTATGTTTGTGAGCCTCGTTGGCCAGGGCCGCATCACGACGCTGCTCATTGAGCTACTCTAGGTATACTAACCGTTCTTTGAGTGGAGAAGTGTCTGGCAATAATTGTACTGCCAACTTTAGAGACAGGATCTGACATTCGATAGGCAAGACTGCCTCCAGCCCGTAAATGAGTTGAAAAGGTGAGAAATCGGTTGCAGTCTTAACAGATGTTCGATAAGCCCATAATGTCGAGTATAACATCAAATGCCAATTTGACTTGGTTGAGTTGATAGTTCACTATAGAATAGTCTTAAGAATTTTGTTTATAGCTTCCACCTGCCCATTGGCTTGGGGGTAGTAGGGTGATGAATGTTCTTGACGTAACCCAAGCTTGGATGTTAATTCAGTCATCATCTGATTCTGAAAGTGACTGCCATGGTCAGTGACAATCTCCCTCAGGACGCCAAACCTTGCTATGATCTGGTTGAATAAAAAGAGAGTTGCAGTCTCTCCATCATCTTTAAACATTGTCATAGCTTCAACCCACTTTGTGAAGTAGTCTACAGCTACGATGATATAGCGGTACCCCCTTGTTGAAGGAGGGTTGCAAGAAGTGTAATCAATCCCCCACTTGGTGAAGGGACCAACTGTGATGACAGGAAATATGGGAGCAGGATGTGCCCTCATCTTCCGAGAGAAGATTTGGCACGAATGGCACTTCTTGATCGATTCGATACAATCTTTGATAAGTTTCAGCCAGAAGTAACCTACTTGTAGAATCTTTTGGGTTGTTGCCAACCCACACAAATGACTACCACAAGCTCTGGTATGTCAATCATTAAACACGATAACTGCTTCCTCATGAGTGAGACATCGGCGTAAGATGCAGTCTACATCTCTCTGATACAATGTATCATCAAGTATGAGATAATTCTTAGCCTGATGGCGTATGCGTCGACGCTCATCACAAGAAGTAGTGGTGGGGCACTTTAAAGTCTGGAGATAGATAAGTATATCTCCATACCAGCGATCCAAAGATGTGATCAAAAACATATCTCCCCGGATAGGTGATTCTTCAGGCACAACGTCACCTGACTCAACCGGAAGTTCTGAAATAAGTTCTGTGAAGACCAGTGACTTTTTGGACTTGGTTGAAATGAAGTCTAAGTCAAACTCCTGAAGGATGACTATCCATCTACTAATTTTTCCGCCTATTACCCGTCGTGTCAACATGTACTGGAATGGATTCACGACAACAATGACGGTGGTCTTGCGAAACAGAACATAATGATGGAACCGGTGAACAGCATGAACTGCTGCAGACGCAAGTTTTTCAATGTGAGAATAATTGAGTTCTGGTCCTATGAGGCTTCGGCTCAGGTAGTAGATCATGTATTCTGAGAACAAGTCATCTTCCTGAACTAAAACCATGCCAATGGTTGATTCTGCTGTAGCCAGATATAATAAGAAATCTTTGTTATAGTTAGGTGGCCAGAGCAGAGGGGCAGTTGTGAGGGCATGTTTCAATGCGTCGAAAGAGCGTTGAGCCGCATCGTCCCAATAAAAGGGAACATCTTTCTTCAGTAAGCGCATAAATCCCTTGGTGATCTCGGCATAGTTTGCGATGAAGCGTCGTAAAAAGTTCGCCTTGCCTTGTAGACTCTGAAGTTGAAGGATTGTGCGTGGGGGGGGCAACTAAATTATTGCCTCAACCTTGAGAGGATCGACCATGATCCCTGTTATTGACACTATGAAACCTAACAATTGTCCTGACGTTACGTAGAAGCTGCACTTGTTTGGATTCAAGCGAATCTGAAAGTAGCGACAACATTCAAAGATAAGTCGGAGGTGTGTGGGATGATCCGTTCTCTTGCAAGATCGAGATGCTAGATCATCTAGGTAAGCCTCGACTATATGCTTGAGGTCATGAAAAGAAAAAGACATGGCCCGCTAAAAGGTGGCTCTAGCATTTTTGAGACCAAAAGGCATCTTATGATATTCGAATGTACCCCATGGACAGATGAATGTCATTTTGTGTTGGTCTTCGGGTTTGATTTGGATTTGATTATATCCTGAAAAACCGTCAATGAAAGAAAATGCTTTGCAACCCGCACATTCAACAATGATCTAGTCGATGAAAGGTGTAGGAAAATTATCTTTGGGACATGCCTTGTTCAAATCACAGAAGTTGGTACATACACGAATCGTGCCTTGTTTTTTATTGACCGGTACGGGGTTTGACACCCATTGGGTCAAATGGATAGGATATATAAACCCGGCTTTTAGCAATTTCTCAACCTCAACTTTGATGGTTGCTGCTTTCTTAGGATTAACTGGATGGAGCTTCTGCCGAATCGGCTTGGCATCAGGATACGTGGTGATTTCATGTTCAACTATTTTTGGATCGATGTCGGGCATTTCCTCGTAAGACTAGGCAAAAATGTCGCGGAATTCTTTGAAACGATCTGTGTATATTTGAACCTCTTCGGGGGAGTAGTCCATTCCGACGAAGACATTCTCCACGACGCCAGGGTTTCGAGATATATTGATCGGTAAGGTTTCAACGATAGTTTCCATATTACCCTCAGCATAAACCTCATGTGTAGCTAAGGGATTAATAGGACAAGACCGATCTCCCGTCATAGTCACGGTGAATTCTCCCGCTTCAATTCAGCTTAACTCTGGGAGGAAGTATGATCCGTGATGAAGATCTTCCCAGGGTTTATCCGGACTAGTCATTGCTTCAATTATTGCTTCATCAGAGGGCAAGACTAAGTCTAATGAATCGGAGTGAGCGAGAGAACCCTGAGCCCAAATAGGCTCTAGAAGAGGATCTAACCCTTGTGCAAGAGCTGGATCAGTGTGGGCTGAAGTTTGTTGAACTAAGGAGTACGCTACTTCAGCTGCGGACAAAGGCATGGACATGCCCGAATGCCCTGTCCCATCCATCGTGGCTGATGGGGAAGGAAGTGTCCACGAATCGTTGAAGTAAGTCGTGCGGAACGACGAAACTTGAAAAATCCCAACCTTATGGTGATTCGATATAAACTTGATATCGCCTTGAGGGGGTGGGTAATCAAAGGTACCCATAAAAGATGGGCACAAACCAACCCCTACGTTGACGACATCTGGTTGAGGATTATAAATCATCGGGACCGTGGATGCCCCCAAAGCAGGGTCAGGTCTAGAGAAGGACAATTGATCGATGGTCACTATCCGGCCTTCGTGTGGAAACAACAAGACTCGGAAAATTGTAGCAACCACAGCTTGCATGGCATAAGTCCAACTCCTTCCTAACAAGAGGTTATAGTCGAGGGGAGCATCGACTACCTCTACTTCGACGCACACGGTCTTCCCTCCTAACTGCACGGGGAAAGAAGGAACGATACCATGTGGTCGGAAAGAACGTTCGTCGAAAGCGGTGAGGAGAGTAGGTTGCGGAGACAAAACGGGCTAGACAACGGCCTTCCAACATGCCAACGACATAACACATGTCGAGGCACCCTCATCAACCACCATGCGGAAGATATTCCGAGTAAAAGTTTTCGTGGGATAAGCCACTACTATCTGAAAAGCTACGTGATAAGGTAGATGAGGTTTTAAGTCAGTTGTATCCAGCATGATTGTACCCGGATTACAAGTCTCGGTAGATCCTAAAGCGGTTAACAAGGTTGTCCTCTGGGAAGGGCAGCTTTGGAGGACCTCTAAAGTGGACATCGCACAAGGGGTTTGTGATAAATCCTCCACCATAGAGTAGTTCTGGGTGGCCCTTGCATTTGGGTTATGAGAAGCTTTTTTAAATGCACATTTGGGAATGCGTGTCATTGTTTCTCCCAACATCTTCTCAATCTGTAGAGGAAGAGATGGGAGGTCATCTTCTTTACTCTTCTCAGAAATGCTTGGTTTACTATAGTCATGCGCTCTAGTCGATATAAAAGCATCACCCCTAACCATATATACGTTCGTGGATGCGGGGTTGTTCAGAGGTGAACAGGGTTCTTCGTTGCCCCCTTCTGTGCTTGCAGAGGCTTGAGTTNTGGGAGGTCATCTTCTTTACTCTTCTCAGAAATGCTTGGTTTACTATAGTCATGCGCTCTAGTCGATATAAAAGCATCACCCCTAACCATATATACGTTCGTGGATGCGGGGTTGTTCAAAGGTGAACAGGGTTCTTCGTTGCCCCCTTCTGTGCTTGCAGAGGCTTGAGTTAGATTTTGTCCATGTTGAAATGGATTGGTTAACACAGCAGGTTGTTGCTGCGTCACAAACTTTTGGGCTTCTGCAAGTCGAGGACATAGATGGGTCGGATGGTCTTCCGCACACAAGTTGCATGGATACCTCACCTTCCGTTTCTCAGTGTTGTCCCCGCCAGCATTATCGGTGGGTTTTTTATACCCCTTACCCTTCTTTCGTTGTTTTTTATTTCCTTCAGGCTGTTGAGTGGCCTTTGGGTTACTCGACTGCACTATGTGTACCTCCGACGTTTTGGTAGGGGGAACAGCCAAAGTAGTGGTTTGGTTGGCTGCTATGTGTTGTATAGATAACTGTTGCAACTACTTTGTTAATTGCTCAGTGGGCTTTGTTTGTGCTGAACCAACAATACCATCGGCATGTGGTCCGGCTCTCTATCTAGTTTTATCCAATATTGAGCGTGGCGCATCTGGCAAGATGTTGTATAATAAACCAAACTGAGAATATATGAGCTCGAATTGTTGAGCTCTCATGATGGCATCTTCTTCGGAGAATACACACCCGACGTTGCGACGTCTTTGGATAACTGCGAGACCAAAGACTTAAGGAACCACTCAAGCAGGTATGTTGGTGGGACTGGCACCTTAATGAGACTCTTCCGACGTCTCCATTCTCAGATGTGATCAAAGATATGGTCCGTTGTCGTCTGCTCGAAATTGTCCAGCAGCTCTGTGCCAGCATCATATCTCACAGGTAACTAAAAATGGTTTAGGAAAGCCATTGCCAACTCACCGAAGGAAGAGTATCTTGAGCGATCGAGCTCAATGTACCATTTCGCAGCACTCCCAATGAGAGTACGTTGAAACAATCGCAACTGTACGGAGTCATCTTTCAATGAGTTAGATGAGCACCAAAGATGAAAGGTAGTCACATGATCTCCTGGATCTTCGTTAGGCTTGGCTTCGAACTTTGGAATGTCCGAAGGCAACTTCGTCGGCATAGGAGGCCAACGGAAATCGTGACAAATAGAATCATTCAACAACCTTGTCAAATCTGGCAAGAGCAAAGTCGCCAGGAAGGGTAATTTGGGTTGTTGGTGTAACCTGGGAAAAAGGGGCCTGGAGTTTGACTGGCACCAGGTTGCCAGGAAAATTTTGGCTGCTTTCCTGGATTCTAGTAGAAACCAGAGCCCTAGCCAACGTATGGATTTTGCATATGTGGAGACATCATCAACTGATTTCCCAAATAGGACATAGATGGTTGGGCATGCATTGCATTCGAAGGACTTTGGGAAGGGTTGCTCCATGCTGGTCTCGTGGGGATAGGCATAGTAGTTCGTTCGGGGTTCCGTTGATTGTGGAAAGAATTACCCCAGATCGACATTTCGGATGAGGGAACGGATCCTTGCCAAGAATTCCAAGGCCATGTTGTTGAAGAAGTTTCTAGGTTTGCCCCCTGTGTAGGAATAGTACCCTTCATAGGAGTAGATTGTCCAAAACTGGGATTGCCCCCAGTCGGGAAGGTGGCTGATGAGAAGGCATTGTTACCAAACGTTCTGGCCAAAGAAAACGGTGTTGAACTTACCGGCATATTATGCGAACGTGTTCCTTGACTCCCTGCTCCAAATAAACTATGGTATGTAGGTTGCCCGGCGGATTGTTTATGTGAGTCACCGAGTGAAGGGGACAAAGGAGGTATATGACCTCCTCCGTAAGGGAAATCATTAAAAGGAGCAGGAGTGCCCCCCATGTGACCTTGCAGAGGAGTTCTAGAGCTCCCTGCCCCCAGACCTAAAATCTGTAAAGTGGAGTAAGAAAGTACAGGACTTGTACCCAAACTAGGCATCTCGTATGAGAACGGAGGGCCTGTCACACTTGGTGTGAAAGGGGTTGTGTCCACCGCCAAAGACGAGATCGGACCACTGTGCGATGTAGAAGTGGTCAAGACCATGGTGGCTCGGACCAGTGACGGTGGGTTAGGAGGTGAAAACTCTCCTGTGGTGACAACCGTAGAGGGAATTGAAGAATTCCCAGAAGGAGTAACAACATTTGTTCCCATTGCTGTGTGCAACACTGTCTAGCGCTCGTAAAATTGAATTGGTACAATGAAAGGTGCCAAGAAATCAGTGGTTGGGGTTTCAA
>JASDQU010738935.1:560457-572545 GCA_032191745.1 Picea mariana
GCTGTATGATTGGTTGATGACACATGAAGAAATCTTAATAATTATTTAAAAGGCATAAAATTGTTTAAGCTTATAAACAACTGATTCACCCCCCCCCTCTCAGTTGTTCTAGTATTTCCAACAAAAGCAGCCTGCAAGAATCAGGCATTCTCGCAGCCAAATATACTAGCAGCCCGCGAACCTTCTCCAAAATGAGTTTTCTTGGAAGAGATGAAAGTAAATTTTCTCAAGAGAAAGTTATTATGAAGAGCCTGAGTACACCATCATCAATACATCATCATGACGACCAAAATCATGGGTAACAATGGCAAATGCAATCGATGGAATCCCAAAACAAGCCCTTTATATGTGTTCTCCACTACGATTGGTCCAGCTTTGGAGGGGTTATCTCCGCTACCTTTCCGCACACAACCTCGTGTTTATCCCCTATGTTAGAGGGGGGTCATGGATAACTTTCACGATACTGGAGTTAGACACTCCCTAACTCAGACTCCAATGTTTGATTTTAAATGGCCTTGAGGAGTTTCCTCTCCAACCTAATTCAAGGCCCTAATCCTCAACTAGTTGGTGAACCCTACAACCATAGAAGTCTAATAAATTTTAGATTTAGCGTTAATTTTATGTGTTTTTCTTATGTCAAGGGGTATGAAAGTGAAACTGATGATGTGTAAGAGATGAAAGCAAAAAATGAATAAAAAGATGGAAACAAAAAACTTTTACTTAATGAAAAATTTCAACAACTTTTCAAAATATATATCTTCTTTTTAATTTTCTAAGATTTTTGGATAGAAAACTCAAAAGAAATTTCACTTGACTACAAGCTACTTATGATCTAAGTAAACTGCAAAAACTTATGAAATAAATGACTTTTCCCTGGCTAATAATGTAGAAACACACTCTTCAACAAAACTAGAAAATGAAAAGAGATTTTATTTATTTATTTAAATGCTAATAAAGCAAAATGGAAAAATACCAACAAGTAAAAACCAAAAAAACAATTCTAGCCTAATTACAGATCGCAAAGAATCAAGTCAAAAAATCACACACTAGCAACTTTAAAAAATGACTCTCACACTTGTCTAAAAACCCTAATTTTTTTTATTTTTTAAACATCTTTTTAAAATGAGAAAAAGAAAGCTAAGGCTAAGATTAATCCTAAGCTACTGACTGCTAAGAAAGAGATTCAAATACCTGAGAGATATAACTCTCATCAAGGGAAAGGATGACTGCCTTACCCCCAACAAAAGCTATCATGCCCAAGCATGCTATTGATAACCCAACATCAAGTGTGTGAATGTGAGCTGTATAGATCCAGAGGGTGTGTGCACGCAGGCTGACCTTGTACAGGCTGCATGTATATCTAAACTCTGAGAAAAAACAAAAACAGACAACCCTGACCAGGAAGAGACCACTGATATGGATAACCAGGATCTCCTGAAGGCTTGGACATTCTTTTTAACAGGAAAAAGCAAAACAAGAAAGGAAAAAATCATAAAGAAAAACAATCTGAGATAAGACTGCAAACAACCAAGACTCAGAAAAAATTCCAGAAAACCCCTAAGAATGTCTGATTCTGACAGGGAAGAGGATGACTGTCGCAAAAATTATCTGGGCTCTACATGCTACTGCTACTTCTTCAGCTAGTGTTCACACACGGTCTTTAAGAGAGTAGGGTGCAGGTACACGCATGCAGACCTTATGAAGGCCGCATGTACCTCTATGGGTCCTGAAAAAACACAGTCAAGCAAATCAGAGAAAGCTAGTATGGAAAACAAAACTCTTTTCTAGCTTAGACTTTATAGAAACTAAAAAACAACCAGCAAGAAAAACCAGTCTTTTTCTAAAAACTACCCAAAAAATAAAATTCCAAGAACCCTAGAGACTTCCCCAGTATGGTCACCAATTCTGTTGTGAGGGAAATCTCCTTACGGACTAGCAAATAGGGTTATGCTTTGCATGCAGATATGACCAAGAGAAAATCTTCTTTCTACCTTCGTCCACAGACTTAAATCCTATTTCTTTTCAATAAAACATGGTTAGATCAACCTACCTTGCTCTAGGCATTTGATGTTGATCCCTTGTCACACTTGATCACTTGTTCACAGTTCTCCTTGCCAATGCTGACCTGCATACAAGATAAGCAACAACTACACATGCGTCTTACCTATAGACTAACAGGTTAGAAATTTAAACATGTACTTAACAAATTATGAATAACTCATGAATTGGGACAGGAAAAGCATTTTATTTATTACTTTGAATGAGTCAACTTACAAAAAGTCGAGACTCGCCACCGCTCCGCGAACCTGATACTGGGCTTCTCTTCAACTGTCCTCCAACTTCTTTTCTTAGTATCTCTTCTAGCATAAGGATGGCTAAAGGGTTGAGACAATGGGAATATGCAAATGGGCAGAGTTTCTTTGCTATATTTTTCCTCTTCCAAATGGGACCCCTATCCCTTCTTTTATAGGCTAGAATAAGCTAGGTATTTGGACAAACCCTCGGCCATGCATGGCCAGGAGTTTCAGTTAACTCACCCAGAGTTGTGTGTCCCATCGACAACTTTCCTTTTTTCATTCTTTTGTCAGTCCACGCAGGTTGTTTTAAGTTAGCTAGCGTGTACACGTGTGCAGTAATGGAGTAGGGCGCGTGGGCCCATATAAAAGAGGATTTTTAAAGAGTTGTTCAACAGTGCTTTGGCAAAGAAGGGATCTGAGATGGCCTGATGCTAGGTAAGCAGGTATGTGCAATTTAGGGTTATAACAATGTCTGGCCTTGATCCCTCTATCATCGAACATCACATCGATACCTGGCCTGACATTATACCAATTCGTCAAAAATGGTGACCGCTACACCCATCCAAAGTAGCGGCCATCAAGGCTGAGATTGAGAAATTATGTGCGGTTGGGTTCATCTACCCCATTGCCTATATATCTTGGGTTTCCAACCCTATACCTATTAACAAAAAATAGGGCACTATCCATGTCTGCACGGACTTTCACGATCTCAATCACGCATGTCCCAAAGACAACTTCCCAACACCTTTCATCGATCAAATTATCGATGAATGTGTAGGCCACGAGGCTCTATCCTTCATGGAAGGTTTCTCTGGTTACTATCAAATGCAAATCCACCCAGCCGATCAATACAAAACTGCATTCACTACCCCTTGGGGTACGTTTTCATATCGTGTCATGCCTTTTGGCTTAAAGAATGCTGGCACAACTTTCCAATGGGCTATAACATACATTTTTTACAATCTAGCTCATATCATCCTTGCATACTTGGATGATCTCACAGATCGATCCAAGAAATGTACCCAACACCTTGATGATTTACGTATCATCTTCCAATGGTGTCATCAGTACAACATTTTCTTGAACCCCCTCAAGTGCGTGTTCTATGTCACTGCGGGGCACCTCCTCGGATTCATCGTTTCCCAAAGTGGTATTACCATGGACCCCCTTAAAGTCCAAGCCATCACAAAAATTCCACCTCCTCGGAATATACGTCAACTCCAGAGCCTACAAGGAAAAGCTAACTTTCTACGATGATTTGTCCCAGACTACACCACTCGAGCACATAATTTCCTTTGCTTACTACACCAGGACATCCCATTTCACTGGGATGAACATGCCCAAAAAGCATTTGACAATCTTAAAACGGAGTTGTCTAATGCCCCTTTAATTAGTTCACCCGACTATAATCGCGACTATATCCTCTACATATAAGCATCAATTGTCTTAGTAGTAGGAGTTCTCATTCAAATTGGTAATGACGATCATGATCATGTCATTTACTACGTTAGTAAAAACCTCTCAAGGCCACCCTTGAAGTATAAACAAGAAGAGAAACTATCCCTTGTATTCATCCTCGCAGTCCAGAAACTACGTCATTACATTCTGCTTCTCACAACTAAGGTCATAGCAGATTCCAACCCTATGCAATACTTTCTCAGTCGTCGACAAATTAATGGCAAATTTTCCCAATGGATTGTTATCCTTCAGGAGTACGATCTTGAATTTTCAACACCGAAGATAAAGAAATCTCTCATCCTCGCCGAACTTGTCATGACATTCCCCTCTGAAACTACCAGTGCCCCCATCAATACCGACTTCCCTGACGAACATCTCTTTTACATCACTTCAGATGATCCTTAGTACGACCTCCTCCTCTACCTCTGAACCCAAAATTTTGGTAACCACCTCTCACGAGATGATCGTCGTCATGTTCACCACTAGGCCCCCTACTATGTCCTCATCGAAGATATCTTATATCGGTGATATTTCAACACCATAATTCATCGATGCTTGACTATTGACGAGGGCCAATAGAGTCTTGAACCATTTCCATAGCGGTGCATGTGGGGGCCATCTTTCAAGAATGTCCACTGCTAAGAAAATCATCTGAGTAGGTTATTTTTGGCCTACATTGTCTCATGATTGCATTCATGCCATGAAGTGATGTAAGAAATGTCATCTTTACACCAACAAAGCACGATCACCACCTGCTCTTCTTCACCCAGTCATTAGTGCAAGCCCCTTTTGTAAATGGGGCATTGACTTCATGACTTGTAATCCCCCATCCAACAATGGACACAAATACATTGTTGTCGCAATCAATTACTTCAAAAAATGGGCTAAAGTTATGCCCACCTTCAACAACACCACTGACACTATGACGAATATTTCTTTAATCACGTCATATCTGACTTTGGAGTACCACTCCAGCTAGTTTCCGATCACGGGAAACACTTCGAGAATGATATTTTCGTCGAACTCTCATCTCGGTTAGGATTCTCCCATGAGTTTGCCTCACCATATTACCCTCAGTCTAATAGAAAGGTCGAAGCAGTTAACAAGGTCCTCAAGACCATGTTACAGTGCATGGTTAATAAACATAAGACCAATTGGCATCATGTGTTATTTTCCGCGCTATAGGCTTACCCTACAACTGTGAAAATGGTCATTGGTTTCACACCATTTCATCTAGTCCATGGGGTTGAGGCCACTCTTCCCATCAAGTGAGAAATTCCCACCTTACGCACCGCAATTGAGCTATTACCCGACACTACTCCAATGGAGCAGCGCTTGCTAAACTTAGAGTCCTTGGATAAAGATTGTCGATCTTCATTACAAAACAATGAGGCAGCCAAAAAATGGTCAAAGGCCACCTTTGATTTCCATGTCAACCTTCGCTCATTTCATGAAGGCGATCTCATCCTTGCTTACGATATCGCTCATGATACCTTTAGTCATGGAAAATTCAAGTCACTATGGCATGGCCCCTACATTATCCAACATTGCCTTACCAAAGGCGCATACATCCTGGCTTTTCCTGAAGGCCTCTCTCTCAAAGAACACATCAACGGGTTATACTAAAAGAAATTTTATGCCTAAGAGTTGCCATTCTACTTTAGGTTATTTCTTTTATAGTGTTTTTAATATTTTTTCCATCCCTCACATCTAAACTATCGTTTGTGCTATTCATAGATGCCTCCTCCACTGGCCTACCACATCGGTTACGCCAACGGCGCCAGTCGTTGGACACAAAATCTTGCTTCGAGAGCTTGGGCCCGTTATACCCTCTCACATGAAATGCTCCACTCTAGCGGCATATGTTTGGGTTCAGCCACCAACAACCAAGTCAAATACACTGCCATCATTGGCGTCCTCATCGATGCCCAACATCATCATATTCGTCACCTTAGTGTCTTTCTTGACTCTCAACTAGTTGTCCTCCAGCTCAACAATGTGTACCATGTCCGCGATCCTTACCTCTTTTGCAAATACCTGCAAGTTATACTTTTATCTCGACATTTTGATTTCATTACATTTACACATATTCCAAGACAATTTAATCAAATTATAGATAACTTAGCTAACATTGTGTTAGATTGGCATATATCGCATCAAGATACCTCTACACACACATAAAACTATCAAAAACCTGTCACAGCATATATAGATTAGACATCATCAACACATTAAAAAACACATGTAAACATCACATAGACCCAAAAATGTATACTCATATATATATAAATCACTCCACAGTGCCATCAAAATGTTTATGAAAAAATATACAAACATCTGTAGGCCAGTGAAGCACCTTGGTACAAAACTAGTGCCACGACACCAAAATGGGCTCACCAGCCTATATACAAAATAAAAAAATACATAGAGAGACACTCAAGGTGCCTCTAGAGCACTACCTCCTACCCCTCCCTCATGCGGTGGTCCCCCACCCACTATTGGTCCCTGCGGACCGGGAGGTAACCGTCCGATCATCGCAGCACCTGTTATTACTTCTCGCCGCACCATGGCCCTCCATGTCAGGGAGACTCCCACACACTACTCAAGGATGCCCACATCTTAGATGCACAACCACATGCCCTCAGGCATGCCCTATAGCACCGCCTCCAGGCGATGGTGAATATCCTCAAAATCTCCCTTGGACTTCACCAGAGGAGCATGCGATGAACTGGCACCTGGGTCATCAAAATGACATCTCCTCACTACTCTCTCATCATCAACTGGTCTTGCCTCGAAATCCTCGTGTCGACATCTCTCTCCTACCTACGGCCCTCCCTACGGTGGTCTCCCTGTATCTTGTTGAGTCGACACTCTCATCAGCTCAACCTCATGCCCGTGAGGTCCCACATCTGCACATACAAACAACCAAATGATAGTATCAACATCTATACAAAATACACATGTCATACTATCTCAAAAATCAACATATAAAACTCATAAACATACCTCGACGATCAAACACCTCCCCTGGAGGTAACACCATGTCCGGATCACCCTAGAAGTCAACACTAGTGTATGGATACTATAGTATAACCTGCAACATCTGCCACCACACTTGTGCCACCTCAGCCGTGAAAAAATGGCCACCCTCGCCACCACCATGGTGAACCAAAATCATCAACCACTGCCTCATTTGCATCTCTTGTGCACCAAGAGTGCCCAATAAAATCCTAGGGTGCAACATAGGCACCCTCTCCAAAAGCCAGGCCACCAAGATGGACCCAAAAGCAAAGTCCCCTGAGTCTGTAGACTGACATATTTCCATCTACCCTACCATCCTGGTATGCAGCATCAACCCCTAGGAAAAGTGCTCCCTGGCTAGTGCCCTCCCCATAACCCTCAACTGACCACCACTAATCTACTGAGTCATGAGGGACCCATACACCCTCACAATCATCACTGCTACACAACGATGAGCTAGAGCATCCATCGCACCAATACTCACGACGGAGCCTGACATGTAGTTCTCCCTCAAACAAGACCTCCGTCCCAAGGTCGCTAATGACACATCTACCAGTAGGGGTGTTCCCTAAAAAGGGATCCCAGTCAAAAAGTATATGTCCTCCACCATAGTGAAGGTGATCTGCTCTCCCCACACCATAAAGCAATTCAGATCCAGACTCCACATCTAGATCAGAAACTACAGGAGATACTCATGCGCCCGTATCAACGGGAACTTGAATAACTTTAGCAGCCCACATGCTACCAAAGTGGCACGAACCCCCAACTCCTCAATATCCACGGTGTCCCTCAGTTGGGACCAATCCTGCTCTCGCCAGCCGACTGGCATTGTGAAAATTGATCGCCTGCAACCACACAATACAGTCCTAGGTCAGCCATATTGACCATAAAAAACATTAAAAAATATAATTTTTTCACCCATCAGCCTTTCCCCCAAGGCGCGACTATTTAACCTGCAGGCACGCACATATGCATGCATGTTAACCCCACAGGCTCGCACATATGCACACTTGTTCACCCCATAGGAACGCACGCACACACACCTGTCCATCCCATAGGAATGCATGCATGCGTGCCTGCCCACCCTACAGGGGCACCTCCATGTGCCTCTATCATGAACATAGGCACGCATCACGATGCACCTGTCCACTACACAATCGCGCACCCATGCACAGCTGTGTAGCAAACAGACGCACATATCATGCGTTCCTTTGTCCCCCCTATGGTCACACCCATGCACAACTATCCAGATAATAGGCACACACTTGTGCACGCATATTTATGGATCACCCATGCACTAGGGGGACCACACCTATAAAACCCCCTGTACAACCCTCCGTACAGACCCTGTCCATAAATTGAAAACCTACTTCTATGCAGGATGATAATAATACTAACCTGAAGCTCGTTGGTCTTGGATCGGCTACCTCATTCTCTTGGAATCTCCAAATATCCTCTGAATACCTCTCATCCAATTTCTCTGGCAGAAAGTACAAATGAGGTGGCAATGTGGGCCCTACAACTATATATAGGCCTTTCCACCAAACTTCCAATCACCATTCCGGGAGCTCTAGGTGTCCGTTTTTCGATATGTCTTCAGCCACGGGATCAAAATCCCGTCATCTACATCAAGACCATCCCTGAGCCAGTTTTTATCCTTAGCCCCTAGGGCACCATTTTTTCCTACCCCATCCAAGTATGCATGCTCGTGTTCAAAATTATCAAATAAATGCCTGTATGTTCGATTCTCTTCAGATATTGTTCACGTTGGGTATTTGGTTTTCATGTGTGCAGGTACTTGGGCATCATACATCAACGCAACACCTTCAGGTATGTAATCAACACTGACATGTAATCATTCCCTCTGAACCTCAATTGCATCTCCAGTCACAACCTCTGACATTTTCCTTTATGATCCCCATCTTTGGCTCTGCAATATTGACACCTCCATTTGCATCTTAGGTACTGTCACCCGATAGCAGTCTCCCCCACATGAGTTGTCCCATTCATAGAACCCTTTGGCACTTTGACACTCATGTTGTTTTTTTAACCCTTTATGGATGGGAGTCCTGATAGTCTTACATCATGCCACGAATCAGCCACATACTCATTCTCCTCATTTTGCTAGCTTTCCCAATGTACTCATATATTATCTCTTCAAGGTTCTATTTTGATTGCACCTCCACGGTATCATGAACCCTCCATTTCATCCATAATCAGTTTGCCCATCTGCAAATTTCCCTCCATTTCATCTACCTCATACAAAAACCCACCCATGGGGCCCCCACCTTCCACCAATTCTCCAAGCAAATTGTGCCCTAACCGGCCCAACCATATTGCATTGGGATACCTGTTTCTGTATTTGTACACTCATCCCAAATTATTCTTTATTTATTTGGTACATTGTAAAAAGCCTTTGTTTCCATCATTTACATATATTTGTGTTGTCACCTTTGATGACCTTCTGCCCTTTTTGGAAAACGCAACCCATGGCACCCTTGGTTGGGGCACTCATTATCATCTACCCTTGTTGACATCGCCCATATACTCCGAGTATCCCATAGGCCGCTTACCTCTGCCCTCTGAGTTTGTTCACTTTGTCCCGCCTCTGGCACAACTTATCCCATGTTTTGTTGTCCCCCTAACACTCGACCTAGTTGAAAGTTGTGGCCACTTATACTTCACACATACCCCCAACCAAGGGAAGTATTGAGTCTCCATACTTATTGATTTCGTCCATGAACCTCCTCAGTTCCTAACCTCACCTAGTATATTTCACGAAGCCCTTTGCTTCTCGGAGTTGCGTCCCCCTTTTTGTCGACATCAGCATAGTTTTTAGAAGGGCAACAGTTTCTTGACTCTCATTACCTTTCCAATGAGAGGGCTCAGATGGCACAAGGAGAACCACAATTTCTCCCTGCTGTCATTGACCCCCGTAACCTTCGACTTCAACACTTTCTCATGTTACGGTGGGTCTTACTTTGCAACTATTGTAGTTATTTCTTATATTTGTCGAAGACCTCCAAACTTGGATGGGCTATCAAAGCCTACAAAATCCATGATATTTCTTACAAATGTCACTNTTCCTTTTTGAGTTACATGACACGAGCATGGGGCATGCCCGCCTCGTTTGTACATAGTTTATTTTTACACACCTTATGGAAGGTTGGGTTCTATAGGTTCCCTTCTCCCTCCAATGGGTAACTCTTGACAATCCCACTATCACTCTCTCTTACAATGGCACTCTTAGTATAAGAAACATTGATGAATTTTGGCTATACATATGCTCCTAACCTCATCCATCAGGGGGCATCTGTTATCACTGAAATTTCATCTGCAAATGGTTACAAGAATCCAGCATCGTCAAACAATTATGAGGTCACCCATGGACCATAATTACCACAAACAAATTTCCAAAAGGTCCAAAACTATACAACCTATGATAAAATTAAAGTGCACTATGACTACACAGGGCACGCACACACATGCAGGAAACAGAAACACAAGAAAAGTGCACATGCACCCGATGCATGAATTTGGTCGCTAAAATCCATGCACATCTGAGAACGGTGCATTTATGAGATTGGTTGGCCTCCCACCCACTTCTGGTTCATCTTTCAAGTTGATTTAACTCTCAAATCTCGACTGAATCTAACTGGGTGGCTGGTCAAAGACCTAAAAATGCCCTAATTAGCCTCTTTTCACACTACAAGTTGGTTGCACAATACCTCAAAGAGGTGTATAAAACAAGGCCATGGGTGCACTTCATTTTTAAGGAATTTAATAGCAAAGTTATCCTGCTACTATTCTCTTGAGGAATCCTCTATTCTCATCAAGAGTATACTAGCACCATTACATTGGGAAATCCATCTCACCCCTTGAGTGGATTAGCTTGGAATTCTTTCACCATTTTCATTCAGAGTTGTAAGAAGAGATTATTTTTGGAGGTCCAAGAGCCCTCCCTTGGAGGAAGAAGGGACTCATAGTCCTCTTTCTTCTTGGTGTTTTCTTTCACTGATATAAACCTTACCAATGGTGACATGAGTCTTATTGTTTTTTTTGTTCTTATGTCCCTATGCTCACTAGTTTAGTTGTTATTTTATTTCTTAGTTTAATTCTTAGTTGTTCTTTTATATTTTTTTCTCTAACCCTTTCCCTTACAACTATCCTTCTTATCTAACCCAATTAATCTTGTAAGCACCTCTGTTTTGCTCATCTAGATGGAAAAAGAGGTGCAACACTACTGAATGCCTTGGTGGATTATTGGCACCTCGACGCTGAGGTGTTTATGATTAAGGGGTAGTTGTTGAATCCAATGACTGAGGACATCTAATTTATGACTGGCCTATTGAGGAGAGGGGAACCAAAAAACTTGCAATCATTTCCCTCTGGGCCTCACAATATCACCAAGTTGATCAGACTACAATGCGAGGTCATCACTGAGAAAGTAGGTTCTGAGGTGCCAATCCACAATATCACCAACCTATCATTGAAAGTGATAGTTTTACTCATTGGTAAAATCAATCGATCTGTATCCTTACATCAGTCCTCTTGGGCACACATGTATTGTGCAGTACAATACTTAAATTCATGAATGTTTGACAGGAGAACGACCATGCTTTACTGCATGAAGAGACAACTTACAGAGTGTCATGGGCCAAGTAACAAAAACTCCAAGTTTGGTACCATATTATCATCTTTCTTACTCTAGAGGGTACCCAACATGAGTCCACGAGAGACAGTATAGGGATGACGCCGACACTCGCTACCTCACAACCCACAGGTCGGAAGGTCCACTTCAATGCAGGATCTTTCTCTTTCACACGGCCCAAAGAACTCCAACTGGTTCTTCTATTTCCCTATCGGGAAATCTGCACCCACAACAATCCTCATGGGATCCCCCTCTTTTCAATCGGGAGATCGGACTTCACGATTTTGCAAGGTCGGTGGTCAAGATTTGGACTCTCGAATCCCCAATACCCAATATGGTCAACGTTGATCCTTTCCTTTTCCTATCGGGATTTCTCCTATCACGATTTCGGCACTCGCAATGTCGAGTAACTTATTTTACTGACCCCCAAACCCTGATATGCCTAAGCTCTGATGCACGTGCGAGTTGACTATTCAACGGTCCTCCACTCTATCGGTACTTCGGGGTTCACAATATCGCGAATCCTAATGCATATGTTTCGGGACTTCTCACCGCGAAACCCCTAATATGGAAATCCACGAGTAGATCCGACGGTCCTTGTGACTCGGATCTATGGTCTTGCCCCTCCTGAGCTTTTAACCATTTAGGAATAATCTGTTAT
>JASDQU010738935.1:585690-599025 GCA_032191745.1 Picea mariana
ATAAAGAAAAAGATATGGATAAACTCATGAGCAACCTGAAAAACCAAATCCTAGAAGCAAATAGGATGGAAAAAAGTCTGGAAAAGTCTCTTAAAGAAAAACAAATAACCTATGAAAGAATGGAGGCATAAATAGTTCACCTAAGAAAAGAAATTGATGAAAAACTCATTCAAACAAGATATGAAAATAGCTCTAAAATATTAGATAATATTATTACCACACAAAGGGATTCAGGTAATAAAAATGGATTAGGTTATTCTCAATAAGAAAACTAAGTTAACTCAAAATATTATGTAGCTGCTCTCCTCAGTACATTCAAGAAAAAAGATGAAGAGAATACAAGTAATGATCAGAACTCCAGAGGACTACTTCCACCCATCAAGAAGGAATATAAGAAAACACCAAAGAAGGTTTATCAAAACAGGTATCCTCACATTTTCTATGGTTATTTCTTTGCATGCTTTAATTTCGAACACAAAGCTATGAATTGTAGATCATATAGAAGGAGAAATTTAAGGGTTAAGAACTATAACCTTAAAGATAACCAAACAGTAAATCTAAGAAACTATAACTCCTTTGCATGTCTACAAGAAGGGGACCTAGAATGCTTAAGATGTCATAATTGTGGACATAAAGCCATTAATTGCAGATTATTGGAAGTCTCCGAAAAACTGAAGTTCATTAGAGAGAAAAAGAAGCTTTGGAAAGAAAAAACATCAAAGGATGAATGTCTTATTTCCTTAAAATCCCAAGATAAATAAGATCTCTGGTATGTTGACAGTGGGTGCTCAAAACATATGACATGAAACAAGGACAAGTTTTTTAACTTAAATAAATACAAGGGTAAAGTTACATTTGGTGACAATGCTTCAGGTAACATACTTGGGAAAGACACTTTGAGTTTGGGAAAAGACAAATCCAAGAACGTGCTTCTTGTTGAAAAACTAAAACCTAGCCTATTAAGTGTCAGCCAAACCTATGATCAGGGGCACATTTGCATCTTTGATTCCCAGAAATGTGATATTAGGAGAGAAGACTCAGGAAAATTGGTTGGTACTGCTCCTAGAACTCCCGAGAATGTATATATACTAAATACAAAATTGAATGAGGAGTGTCATATAAATTTAGTAGATGAAAGTTGGCTATGGAATAGAAGGTTGGGGCACATTAACTTTGACAATTTAGTGAAATTCAGCAACCTTGGGGAAGTAAGAAACTTGCCAAAGATCATAAATCCCTAAAATCCTATGTGTAGACACTGTCAACTAGGGAAGCAAACTAGAATACGGTTCAAACCAAAAAAATATTCAACCTCAAAACCTTTAGAGCTTGTTCACACCGACCTCTGTGGACCTACAAGGACCAAGAGTTTGCAAGGAGATTCCTACTTTATGTTGTTCATTGATGATTTTACTAGAATGGGTTGGGTGTGTTTTCTCAAGGAAAAATTAGAAGAACTTAACAAATAAAAATCTTTTAATATCCTTGTTGAAAATGAAAAAGAGACAAAAAAAAATGTCTTAGATCATACAATGGTGGTGATTTCACCTCAAAAGAGTTTGATCTCTTCTATGAAACTCATGGAATAAAAAGATAATTCTCTGCTATCAAATCACCTCAGCAAAATGGGATTGCTGAGAGAAGGAATAAAACATTTCAAGAGGTTGCAAGGACTATGCTCAATGAAGAAAAATTATCTAATGGATATTGGAGGGAAGCTGTGAGCACAATAATATACATATTGAACAAAGGTCAATTCATGATTAATAGTAATAAGACTCCTTATGAAATATGGTTTGGAAGAGCTCCTTCGGTAAAATACTTCAAGGTCTTTGGAAGTAAGTGCTACATCAAAAGGCTTGATGAGAATTTTAGAAAATTTGATGCTAGATCTAATGAAGGTATTTTTCTTGGATGTGATTCTACCAAGAAAGTGTATAGATGCTACAATATTAGATTACATAAGATTGTTGAGAGTGCGGATGTCAAGGTGGATGATTTAAAAATGATAAGGATCAAACATCAAGAGACTATACATGACAATGAAGATGAAGATGAAGATGATGATGAGTCAGTTGGTACACAAGAAGAATAAGTAGAAGAGAATAAAGAAGAAAGGGAAGAGGATGATATGGATACTAGTGAAGACGAGGAAGATATTCAAGAAGAATATTTAAGATAAGAATCCCCAAGAAGAGACATAAAGACACCCTCAAGAATGACTCAAAAGAATCATCATAAATAACTGATTATTGGAAATAAAAGTGATGGAGTGCACACAAGAAGACAACTGTTGTATCAGACAAAAATAACACTTTTGTCACATATTGAGCCCAACTCAATCAAAGAGGCATGTAAATATGAGAATTGCGTCAATGTTATGAATGAATAATTGGACCAAATTGACAAAATTCAAACTTGGGAACTAGTTGAAAGACCAAAAAATAAAAATGTCATTGGAACTAAATGGATGTATAAAACAAAAATGGATGAGAATGGGAAAGTAATCATGAACAAAGACATATTGGTATGTAAAGGGTATGCTGAAGTTGAAGGAGTAGACTATGAAGAAACCTTTGCACCTATGGCTAGATTAGAGGCAATTAGGATGTTCTTAGCTTTCTCCAACTACAAAAAATTTAAAGTGTACCAAATTAATGGATGTCAAGTCAACATTTCTCATTGGAAACTTAGAAGAGGAAGTCTATATTGAGCAACCAGAAGGATTCCAACTAACTAACAAAGGATACTATGTCTGTAAACTAAAGAAAGCACTATATGGTCTAAAACAAGTACCCAAAGCATGGTATGGAAGCCTATATTCTTATTTACTAAAACAAGGCCTCAAAAGAGGATCGACAGACAACAATCTTTATTGTAAAATTGTTGGTAATAACATGATTATTGTGGAAGTATATGTTGATGATATTATATTTGGCAGTGATGATGAAAAAATGATTAAGGAATTTGCTAGGAGGATGCATCAATAATTTGAAATGTCTTTTCTTGGTGAAAGGAATTTCTTTCTTGGATTACAAATAATACAGTCCAATAGAGGATTATTTATCCATCAGTCAAAGTATGTTAAAGATATGCTTAAGAAATTTCAGTTAGAGGATTTCAAACATGTTAGTACAAATATGACAGTTGGATGCAAACTAAGCAAGGAAGATGAGTCCAAAGCTGTAGATCCAAAACACTATAGATCAATGATTGGGAGTTTACTCTATGTAACAACTTCTAGACCTGATGTCAAGCAAGCTGTTGGGATGGTGTCTAGATTCCAAGCAGCACCAAAGGAGAGCCATGTTAAAGCTATGAAAACAATCTTTAGGTATTTGAAAGGAACCATAGATCTTGATTTGTGCTACCCTAGAAAGGATTCATTCACTTTAAAATCCCATTCAGATGAAGATTGGGTAGGTTCTGTATATGAGAAAAAGTACAAGTGGAGGAGAATTATTTTTGGGAGAATCATTGGTAGCTTGGATAAGAAAGAAACAATCCTCAATTTCTTTGTCTATCATTGAAGTGGAATATATTGCAGCAGCAGAATGTTGCACACAAGTGGAATGGATGAAACAAACCTTACAAGACATCAAAATAGTGTTTGAAGAACCTACTACTATCTACTGTGATAATACAAGCACTACAAGTCTCTCCAAGAACCCTTTCCAACACTCCAAATCAAAACACATTCCCATAAAATACCACTATCTAAGAGATCGGGTTGAAAATAAGAATATTAAATTGGAATATGTCCCAACACAAGAACAAGTTCCAGATATTTTCACTAAACCCTTAGGCAAAGATGTATTTGAATATCTTAGAAAAAGATTGGGAGTAATCCCTCTTCCAATCTAATCTCTCAAGAAAATAATGCATCAATTGGCACCAATTCAGGGGGAGGCAACAATCAAAGTCATGAGGAGTTATTCAGTTATGACAAGGAGTATGATTACAGGAGGATTTACCCGAGTTCAGATTTTGGTTAGAAGCATACAAACAAATAGAGCATTACCCTAGGGGGAGCAACCCTTTTCCATTGATGTCAAAGGGGGAGATTAAACTCATAGAGAAAAGCATCATCACAGGGGGATTATGTCTAAAGTTAGAGTGTTTCCCTCAATGAAAAAGGGGGAGATCGTTGGACATACTTTCATTCATGTATTTTCATTGATGTCGATAGTCAATGATACACATGAATCTCAAAAGGGAAAGCGCAGTGCAGAAACATGATCAGGATCGAAATCCCCACATGAAAAACCAGAACCATTGGATACGCAAGTGCCATATCAATGACAGGGATAGATTTTGGAGAGCGAAAGGAGAATTAAATGGCATGCTAGTTCCAATCCTACAATTAGTCTAGATCGTCAGATCTCATCGACTCAAAGATCGATGACTATGGTTGATCCACCAAACAATCAGATTAAGTCGTGACTGTCGGATATGCAAGAACCAGATCAATGGCAGGGATAGATTGTAGAGAATGAAAGGAGAATTACAACGTGTTATTTCCAATCCTGTAATTAGTCAGGATCGTCAGATCTTATAGATTCAAAATATCGATGACTGTGGTTGATCCATCAAAAATCGCATAAATTCAATCAAAAATCGCATAACTTCAATTACAGGGTTTGGGCGATGGGTTAAACCATGCACAAGTTATGGTTCCGCAATCCACATCAAATGTTGGATCAAGTTACGTGGAAGGATAGGATAAGCAAGGTAAAATTTTCGAGATTTCGAATACCCAAATTCCCGATAGCCATTGGATCACTTTAAGTGGAAGGATAAGATAAGCAGAGAAGAAGATTCATTGGATTTAAACCAAGGAAAAGCAACATCATAGATAGATCAATCCGTTGATCTAATATCATGATCAACAAACAACATTCAGTTCAGGTTAAAAGTTGTGAGGAGGTTACACTTTGGGGAATCTCACTTCGGGTGAATTGGGAAGTGGAGAAATCGAATTACCCAAAGTCCTGAAAGCCGAAATGAATAAGGACTGTTAGATCTAGACAAAACATGATGACCGTCGGATCAGGATGATGGTCAACTTCGACGCTGACCACTTCGGCGAAATGGAGTTGAGAACATGTAAAAACACCCGAAGGCTGAAGTTCCTAAACCATGAGGTTAAGACACGTAGCACTAATATTGAGAGAACACGTCATCAACAGTGATGTCAGTAAGGACACGTGGAATAATCAGATGATGACAAGTGTCAAGATGAAATTGACATTTCAGGTACATGTAAAGCATGAATCTGAGTGACACGTGGCATCCACTCAGCCCATGCCACATCATCAATTGATGTCAGCAAGTTACGTTACTCCGAGAGTTTCACCACCAGCAAATGACCTATGTCCCAAAGTCCTGAAGTGGACATGAGTTGTCTGATCTAAAGAACACTTTGGGATTATTCTCATCCGTTGGAGATTGAGGACACGCATCTTTTAATTGGGATATTTGTGAAAAGGCTGGAAGTTGTGAAGGATGAAGTCCCAAAGTGCCAACAATCATCTATCTCATCAAGAGATTAAAACATGACCGTCGATTCTAATAACATGATCAAGCACTCGTTTGGCCTAGCCCCTGGTCACCGTCGTTGGTCATATCGAATAAGAGAAATAAAGGCAAAATATAATATGTAGCTAAAGTTGATAAGCCCGTGGTTTTGCATTGTCAGCCATATGAAAATGGTTCGAAGGAAGCGCCTCTGCAGAACTCATTTTTTGCAATAATTGTAGAGATTTGGGTTCGAGTTAAAAGATGAAATTGATCCATATCTATGATCAATTTATGAAAATCCTTCATGGTAAGGTTTGAGTATTAATAGAGATTATGGTTAAGTTAATTGAAGAGGTGCGATGGTACAAATTAAAGGACACAATGCATTATAAATCACACAGTTTTGAAGATTATATAAACGAGGAAGAGTAGTGAGAAGAAAGTGTCTATGTAGTCCAAATTAGAAGATATATTAAATCACAAAAGCATATATAAAAGTAGTGAAGACATGATACATAAGTTTTTCAAATTTATAAATTAAGGGTGGTGCAAGGGCAAGTTGGTGCCTATAGGGGAGTTGGTGCTTCCTTGTCAGTTGTAGCTGACTAAACAAGGGGTCGAAGCCTCCTACCAGTTGGTGCTGGTGAATAAGGGTGTGGGTGCATCCTGATCAGTTGGTGCTGATCTAAAAGGAAAAACATCTTCCATCCATGTAACATGTAAAACAAAATTTTGCAGTTAATATAAAAGTGTTTGTGGTTTTTCCCAATTGGGTTGCACGATAAATAGTGTGTTAAAATTTTTGTTTGCAGTAACAAAAGAAAAATTGAAAAATTATTGAGTCATTGATTCACCCCCCCCTCTCAGTGACATGATCTGATCCTTCAAATATCACCTTTGTTCTCCTTAAGGCTCTCCCCCATGTCAAATGTTCATGGGAAACTTATTGGGAGAAAAATTCCACAGATTTGTCTGGAATATTTGGGGCCGATCCCACTTGGTATTTTTTATGGACGTGGTCAAGGAGAAATATTAACCTATGGGAAACTATGAAGATCATGACATGAAATGGACCATGCTACATCAAACGAAGGTCCAAACAGTGTCGAAGTTCACAAATACCTTCCATACCTTATGCACCAAGATGGGTACCAAATACTCTGAGTGACATTTGGTTCTAAATTACCGCGGGGATCTACATAGGTACATCCAAACCAAAATGGAATTTCTATACATTTCATGAATGGGAGCCACTTATCAATATGTTTTCAAAATCAAGCATAAATTTAAGCAGCAAAATGAGCGGGAGTTCGGGTCTGAAAATATGCAACAACCAAAGTCTGGTAAAAACAACCCTAACTCATAGAAAAACCAACCTCAATACCACCAGTCCATGATTTAGGAAAATAAGGGTAATGAGAAGATGAAAAAGGAAACTTGGAAGTGGTGCAACTTCCAAAAAATACCTTGGCACAAAACCGATGATTGCCTCTCAAAACAATCATTGGTGGCCAAGCTCAAAGAAACAGATCTAAGCCCTGACTCAAAATCTGATTTAAACAATAATAAAAGGACACATATCATTGGTGGAGAACCCACTACTATTGTTGCAACCCCAATAATCCAACCAGAAGAACTAGAGGATCCTGAGGAGGGGGGGCACCTCTTCCATTCACAAATGTGGGTGAAGGGGACCCCGCTTCATTTTATTGTTGATAGTGGAATCCAAAAGAACCTCATTTCAGTAGAGGTCATCAAGAAGTTGGATTTTCTGAAAAAAACACACCTGCAACCGTACAAGATCAGATGGATTTTCCAGGGATGAGATATTCATTTAAGCCAGTAGTGTTGCATGTCATAAGACATCAAGACCTTCAAGGATGAGATATTGTGTGATGTTTTCCTAGTGGAAGTATGTGATGTTATCTTAGGCTAGAAATATATGTGTAATATTCATGATATTTATGAGTCGCGACCCCATAGCATCATTTTTACTCTGGGGGATTAGCTCTATAGGATACCAGAGGTAGTTCCGACTACCGTCTTGAAAAAATAATGCCGCAAAGTAATCTTTCATACCACAAAGTTTATCCTATTCATGATCTATTTAGAATGGAAGGACATTGCAATCAATGTAGCCTCATACCAATACCCTTCTATCTAATAGAAGCAAATCAACATGATTTTAGAAGAGCACCAAGATATTCTTACTGCATCTATAGGGGTGCCTCCACATTGTTTGGTCAAGTGAAGTTATAAAAAATCCATTCATTCTCTTCATGTTGCATATTCACCGACATAATCCTCCCACACTCAGGAAGATCATCTAGCTATAATTGTTGAACTGATCCAACCCATCCAACAACAAGTTCATAACAACGTTTAACAAGCTAAGCATGACAACTTCTTTAGCAAGGCAAGCAGTTCACCAAGGTTCACATTCGATAAAAGCTTCCACATCTTCCATGGGAACTTGAAGCAATGGATACCATTTCTTCCTAAGGGGGGGAAGAATGATCCAGGAGGAAATCGTTGGCCACCCACCTATTCCACTAGCTCAAAACAAGGGTTTCCACCTTGGCAATTGTTCTACAGCTTTTTGGGTCCTAAACTTCCATGGTCGTTTTGAGGCCCTAAACAACATTTTTTGGGAGTGGCACAGTCACAATGTATGCATTAGAAATAGTGTGATAGAAACATCTATATTCCTATGATATCCCTTTCCAATGAGATATCGTGCGCACCAAATGGAGATCATATTCAAAAGTTACGCCCTTGGGAAGTTGATGTATCAAGTACCCCCATCAGGGCCTGCAAATATTTTGGTGTTTTATCTTCCGGGGTTAGTGTTTTGTATTTTATTTATGTTAAAAATTCCTTTGGAGCCTTATTGTAAACATCATATTCTTCTTGCGAATGAGTGTATCCATTGCATATCTTTTAAGAGATAAGCTTCTACAATTCTAGAGAGTTCATTCACTTTGTATTTTTACAGTTTCTCTACATTTTTGTCATTAATAAAAATTGTACATTATTGTATCTCTATGTTTTTGGAAATAATTTGTGTATATTATTATGATATTTCTGCCTTCATTTTGTTCTCAAAATAATCCAGAACATATAAAGAGTTTTGGGTCTAGGATGAAGACATGACATTTTTGTAGGGAGGCATTATAGATAGGTTTGGGTCTAGGAGGAGGACATCACATACCAGAGATTTCATATTTGCATGATGATTTTTTGTTATATTGAATTGTGAAATTTTATTTTGCAAGTTTGTTGATATTTAAAATTATGAAAAGTTTAACCTATAAAAATGAATCATCAAATTTTAATGTTGTCTCTTTTCATCATATATACAGGGAAACAAATGAAGATGTAGATGTTTTGTCAAAGGTGTTGGAAATATAGCTGAGAGGGGGAGGGTGAATCAGTTATAATATAAGATTGGAACTTTTTGTTATTTTATGAATCTTTCTAAATTATTATTTAATGTGTTACTGATAAATTAACATGCATAGATAAACAATATTTGATCCATCACACGAAATACACAGAAACACTGATTTCTCATGAGGAAACCCATAAAGGGAGAAAACCTCTTCTTCTTAGGATGTCAATCAAGCTCCAACTTATGTGTACATCACAGTCTTTGAGATACAACTCCAATATGAGGCTACAACCTCTGATAGCAAGCTAAAACTTGCACAGAGCACCAAATCTCAGATTTCCTTAGCACCAACTAGATGGAAGCACCAATTCCCAGGTTTCTCTAGCACCCACAAGAAGGAAGCACCAACTCCCAAAATATCTTCTAGAACCAACTAGAATTTAGAGGACTGCAATCCTCCCTAGCACCACCCTACCACCCTGATTGAATCTTACAAAAACTTTACTTACTTTTTCTGTCTCTTCTAGCTTCTATTCTCTATTTAGATTCTTTCCACTGTTCATTCTCTTGTTGCACACATCGATGCATTGTTCAACTTCTATTTCTTCTCTTTATACTATTGGCTGCCTCTACATGCTATACACTGCATCTCTGCTCTCCTCTTCAGGTACTGCTCTTCCTCTCTACCTACCAACATGCATCACTATCGAAGTAACACCTGTTATCATTCCATGAGTCCTTCTAGGTTGTAGCTCGAAGAAGCCTGGTAACTTAACTAATATCTCAATGATTCACTCAAATGGATCAATTCATATGACTAAATCAAACCTCACTCACTCAAGACATGCATAAACACACTTATATTGACAAGTCTTTCAACTACTACTATTCATAGAATCCTTACTATACCAGCAGAATCCTACAATAAACATATATGAATGGTCGATTACAATAAGTAAATAATACTTGCAATTCTAACTCATCAATGAAAAGACAAGATGACAATTATCAGGCATTAGACAAAACATGAATAACATGAATATAACATTCAAGTGCACGTACAGACTAGATAAGAAGATGGGAATCTGAACAAGTAATGGCAAAAGAAGCTTGTATTACTTAATATGAAAATGAGAAGCTTGAGTAAAAAGTCTGAAAGAGTCTCCAAAGTTGAAACCCCTTCTTTATTCATCAATAATCTATGAATTTATAGCCTTTACATGAGAAATCTAGATCTTGAAAAGTTGCATCAGATTTACTTGAAATAGACAATAAAAAACTGACACAAGAGAATAGGAGGAGATCCTAAAAACTAGGTCAACTCCTTATCTTTGATGATCTTCATATCCTTCAAAACTTCGACAGGTGTAGAAAGTCTTCCAAGGCTATTGAATACCCATAGGAAATAAGATGAGTTGAACTTGCCACTTTTGGCAAAAAGGCAGTTTTTTGTCCAGAAAATAAGGTAACAAATTCAACTTTCCACCTTGTTAGGCGCTCCCAAAATCAAAACAGAACCTTAAAACTGATGCCTTCAATTATTATTCATCATTTGAAACCATCCTCAAGGCATTTTATTGAGGAAAACTTATATCTGTGCGAAAATACTACCTCTCAGCCCTGTCTACACTTTCGGTGGCTTAGGGCCCAAAATTGGTAGTGAATAAGCCACCGAAAGCCCTGTTATACCATGTAATTATTTTTTATTCCCAATTATTGTGGAATATTTTGATCTCGAGTCCTATCTTTTACATTGCTTCAATTTTGCAGATGAAATCTTTATCTCCTCATGTCTAACAGCTTTGATTTTTGATCCAGAGAATGTTCCACATATCAGGTACATAGTGCCACTTGTTAACATTGTATGTTAATTTTGTGTCTTCAAAATATGAATTATCGAGCTAATGCCCTCAAATCTGGTGTTGATCATTATGATGATATTCAATCTTGATATGTCTTCCTAAAACCTCAAAAAATGGATGTTTGGCACTTTGTGTTAAGAACGACAAGGTTGAAAACTGTCAGATCACTTATGTGGCATTTGCAGTTTATCCCAAGTATATCTTTATGGCGCTTGGATAGAGAACTTGGCTTCTTTGGTGCTTGGTGTAAATGTTGTCTTTGACAGCTTGCATTTGACAAGCCATCACCTGTGTGTTCTCCCTTAACATATGCACACTTATGCCTTCTTTTTGAAATATTAAAGAAGATAGGTAATGAGATTGATCCCTTTGAACACTTGGGAGAAAACAGTGCATCTTTCAGACATCTACAGTGTTTGCAGTAACAAGAGGAAGCTCCTTGTTTGAATATTCCATTACAATCGAAGACTGAGCAAAGGGTTGGACATACTCATGGACATTGAACATGGAAAATGCCATTCCATCTCCATCTGACGTGCTCTGCAATCAACCCCATAAAAATGCCAGGTGTGTCGATGCTTTGATTCATGCAATTGGCGATGGATACCTTATAGCTTGGAGTAATAGATTTCAAACTCTGCAAATAAATCCCCTCGCTGCAATCAATTTGATATTGGAATTGATATCTTGGCACCTGTAACATTTCTCGAGCACATGGTGTTGGAGCTTCGTCCTCGTGGCATCTGCGCATGCATTTTTCAAACTGCTACATAATACATTTGCAAAATATGACAACTGACACTGACATTCACCCAAGCTAGCCTCATCCTTAAATCACCTGTGCAATACACCTGGCATTGCGTTCTGCATTTTTATTTTTATTTTTATTTGGTTTATGCCTTTATCCCACATGAATCGAGATATTGAGATTAGTGGTCTTTATAACCATCACTGTATTCATAGCTTATCGATGAGGTGTGGTGAGAGATAGGAAACTCGGCGCTAAGTACTAGGTTTTGAGTGTTTATTCGTGACTTGACTTGGAATGAAAATATATCTTAACTCATAGCTTTGGCTTGGTGTGTCGACATCACTTGTGGCTTAGGTTGGGCTCCCAAAATTTTTGTAAAAAGCCATAAAACCAAATAGGTTTAATTTAGCTTTAAACAAAATTCTAAGTATATGGTATGCAGATTTAGGTTTTAGTATTAGTTTAGACCTAGATCACATGTGTGCACACACCACATATTTTTTGGAAAGATTTACAAAAATAGAATATATATTTTTAATTGAAAATCTTAAAAGATCAAAGGACTTAGAAATTTGATCTAAAAGATAGTTTATTGTTTAATATTTTTGGAATGCAGGGTGATGCTGACGCACGCTTCCTCCACAACCCGTAGGTCGAAAGGTCCACGTCAACACAGGATCTTTCCTTGTCTACTGGCCTGAAGAACTCAAAAATGGCTCTTCTATTTCCCTACCGAGAAATCTACACCCACAACAAACTCTCATGAGATCCCCTCTTTGCACTTGGGAGATCGGACTTCGCAACTTTGTGAATCCGATGGCAAGCATTGGTCTCTCAAATCCCCGAAACCCAAAACAGTCAACGCTGACCTTTCCTCTTTCCTTTTTTGGATTTTGCTTATCACGATTTCGGCGACCATGGTGTCAAGCAGATTGTTCCCGTGATTCCCGAAACCCGATGTTCCGAAACTCCGATGCACTCATAAGGTTGGCCTCTCAACGCCCTTTCACTTCATCGGGACTTCGGACTTCGCAATATCGCGAATCCAATTGCAATATTTTCGGAACTTCACTCCACGAAACTACGAAGTAGTGTGCCACCTGTTCGTCTCGCTGACTCCTATGGTCCCACTCCGTTCTCTTGGTCTTCAATATTTCACGGTTCGGGATATCGCGATTCCCGTTGCAAGGTTTACGGGACTTCCACCCACGAAAACCTGATACAAGTATCCAAGTGTAAATCCAACGGCCCTTATGGCTTGGATCTACGACCCTACTCCTCCTGAGCTTAGAACCTTTCGACGCTTCTGCCGTAACTCCCCTGCTTCTCTGAGAGATCTGACGGCTCACGGGACTTCGCGGATTCTCCACCGCGAATTCTGACCATCCATCTCTTCCTCTGAAAGCTCATCCTCCTACGGTCCGACGTTGCTACGCTTTCCTTCAGCCACTTCGAACACTTCAAATCCTTTTGAACTTTCCATGACTCTGTGTCTTTTTAGAAAAACCCTTGCACGCACTCCTTGCAACAGAATTTCAAGCACTTCCAAGTGTTGAAATCCTTTGACTCTGTGCACACCTGCAGTAGTAGTCTTTCAATGCTTCGCTCAGATTTGAAACTCTGAGACTTTACTCGGCCTACACACTCTTTGCATGGCTCCTGTGCTTGATTTCACCTCTGTGGAAATGAGAACAAAAGCTATCTCTTCTGAGCTTTCAGAGACAAAACTCTAAACCTTTTTTCAATGCACTCCTTGCGGACGATTCAACTGCACTCCTTGCAGGAACTCTTGCTCATGTAGAGAAACAATT
>JASDQU010738936.1:0-20506 GCA_032191745.1 Picea mariana
TAAATTGTACATGATACTGATTCACCCCCCTCTCAGTATCAACAGTAACAGGATTGGGATCGGCCGAAGAGTCTAGATCAACTCGATACCCTATCTTTGTTGCCGATAGTGGCATAGCCATGCCAGTGTGCAACTGTCCTTCACTCGACGAAGTCGGAGAAGGTAGGGTCCATGGATCACTAAAATAGGAAGTGCGGAAAGGTATGTACCTCCCGGTTGAAGCAGGCCTACTAGACATGGTGTAAACGTGGTGAATCGATGCCGAGAAGTCGAAGGTACCCATGAGGGAAGAATACATTCCAAAGTCAATATTCTTAGTTGTCGGCTAATAATTGTCGATCACAGGGATCGACGGTCCAACAGATGCATTAGGACTAGAGTACGCAAAGGGTAACTGGTCGATAGTCACTATCTCTCCTTGATGAGGAAAACAAAGTATACGTAAAACAAACGATACGACAATGACCATAGAATAGGTCCAATTGTGACCTAGTAATAGGCTATAATTGAGAGGTGCATCAACTACCTCTACTCCCACCTCTATCGTATTCCCACCTAACTAGACCGTAAAGGCGAGGAGAATACCATGAGGACGGAAGGAATGACCGTCAAATGAAGTCAACATGTTTGACGACTTGGAAAGGGTCGGAGAACTGAGAGCTTTCCAACAGACCAGGTACATCACGTAGGTGGCAACACCTTCATCAATGACTGCTTGTTTGATAGTATACTTGGAATACTACACATGGATTTGGAAAGCCACATGGTAGGGTAAGTGAGGCTTCACATCCGTGACATCAAACTTGATGAGTTTTGAGCCACTAGGCTCTAGAGCTCCTAAGGCAGAGAGTAAGGCATTCCTCTGTGATGGACACATCTGGAGTACCTCCAAAGCCGACATCATACAAGGTGTTTGGCCCAAATCCTCAACGATAGAGTAGTTATGGGTAGCTCTAGCATTAGGGTTGTGAGTAGAGCGCTTGAGTACTCCTTTCAAAATACAGGGTGGTGGGTCTGGTTTCTCAATTTGTAGGTTCGTCTCTGGAGGGGGAGGAGGAGCTTCTAGGCTGGTACTAGCTTTTGAAGAGCTATAATCTCGAGAATGGGTGGCTATATCGATTTTTGCATCGACCATATTGATACAAACATGGTCGCCATCTTGCGACGGTGGGTTTTGACCTCCACCGGGTGCATTTCTGGCGTTCGAAGAGCTCGAGGCTAAGTGTTGATTATGTGGGAATGGATTCGCCAGTACAGTGGGTGGTAGGTTTAAACGTCTCGCAACCTCCGCAAGTTTGGGGCATAAATGTGTAAGGTGGTCATCGGTACAAAGTTTACAAGGAAACTTCACCTTACGTTTATCTTTCTTGCCCTCTCCAGTGTTATCATTTTGCTTTCCATTATTATCTTTTTCCTTGGGTTTGTTGCCATTTTTCCCACCCTTACAGTTGTTTCGACCTTTCCTTTTATTCCCATCTGGTTGTTACTCACCATTTGGGTTTTTCGACGATTGCACAGAATGTACATCCATCGACTGGGTGGGTTTGGAGGATCCTGACGAAGTTGACCCTCCGACAGACTTCCTTGTCGAGTCTGCGGGCTTTACATTGGTGGATCCTACAATTCCATCGGCACGAGGTTCGGGTTTTTTCCTAGGATCATAATTTGACTGTTGTGCTTCTACAAGAAGGTGATATAACATCCCAGACTGAGCATATATTAAATCTAATTGTTGGGCTCTAAATATAGCTTCTTCCTCGTTGGAGACCCCAGAGGTAGCAACGTCCTTCGAGATAGGAGGGTGCAAAGACTTTAGAAACCATTCTAGAATAAATTCCGGGGGTATAGGGGTCTTAATCAACCGCCTCCATCTACGCCACTCCTGGATATGATTCGAGATATGAGTGGTGGTGTCCTGGCGTAAAGTCAACAAAAGTTCAAGGCCAACATCATAATGAATGGGCAATTGAAAGTGGTTGAGAAAGTCCACTACCAACTGATTAAACGATCCATATGTTCCTCTGGGTAGCTCAATATACCATTGCAAAGTGACTCCGATGAGAGTGCGTTGAAACAGTAGTAATCTAATGTAATCGTGGTTCAAGGAATTCGATGAGCACCAAAGGTGAAAGGTAGTGACGTGTTCACTAGGGTCTTCTCCATTATTACCCTCAAATGTTAATGGAATGTCCGAAGGAAGTGTGGTGGGGACAGGGGGCCATGAGGGATCATGAAGTACTGGGTTGTTCATTAAATTAGCCAAGTCTGGCAGATTGAGCGTGGCCAGAAAAGGGAGACAGGGTTGCGGCATCTGGCCCCATCGTCCCGTGAAAGATTGTGTGTTGGGAACTACACTCCATCCAAAATTTGGGTAAGTACCAAAGCCCTGTCCGAAATTATAAGGACCTCCTCTTGGCTGATTCGTATAGGATGGGTTGGGCATCATTCCAGCAGGAATGTTCTGATAAGGATTATGAAAATTTCCCCTGGCTGGATTAGATCCGAACTGTGGGTTGTGAAAATTTCCCCCGGCTGGATTAGATCCGAACTGTGGGTTGTGAAAATTTCCCCCAACCGGATTGGATCGAGGTTGGGGGTTGCCCAAAGTGTAAGACTGACCTCCTCTAGATGGGAATTTGGAGGATTGAATTGGATTCATCATACCAAAAGTATTGATCGGAATCAACACCGAGGGGGTAGGGATATAGGGCAGAACTTGTCCACCAGCTGGGTTGTTCCATCCAGACGTAGAAGGATTAGATCTGGGGTTAGGAAAAGGGGCACTTCCTACATTAGGATTTGTTTTGGGAATATGAGAACCACCAAATGGGAAAGGAGTGTAAGAAGGTGTAGTGCCCCCAAGTCCAAAGCTAGCGTTAGGGCTAGCAGCTGGGATGGCAGTCGAAAACTGCGACGTGAAGTTAGGCATACCATACGAAAATTGGCTAGAAGCCATAGGGATGGACTGAACATTGTAACTCAGTGAGTGGATGAAACCTCCAAAAGGATTTGGGGCAAGAGATGAAGCATTAACTATAGGCCGAGCCATAGTACTAGTATAAGCCTCTGGCCCTGCAATTGTAGTGGCTGCAAGAGTCGAAGGGGTGCCGTTAACTATAGTGGGTATGGGATTTGAAGAAATTCCAGTGTTCTGAAGACTAGACTCAGTACTCATCCTTGTGGAACCACAAGTCTGAAAGGTGGATGTGTGTGTACCACGCCTAATAACTCTACACCTTTTAGAAGGCAAGAACTCGAAAACCGGTGGTAACTGTAACAATCAACAGGACCGGAAAGGAAGCTGGTCCGACTCCACGATGACTTATGATTCTACAAAATAAAAATATATCCTAAGGCCAAATAGTAGACAAAGAGCATACCAAAAAGTCGAACAATCAATATGCATGCAAACGGGCTAAAGTGGTTGAGTGGCCTCCCTCGCTAAAGAAGGTATGTCTCGTCTAAGAGGGACCTAAGACTCCCTGCTAAAGTTTGGAGGTAACAAAATCAGTTATAGGGGCCCTCGTGGGATTAACAACCAGTCGGTCAGATCCCCTCGGAGAGGTAATCCTCCATAAAGGTTGTGTGTTGTCCGACCCCTATCTGACCCAGGGTACAAGCAGAATAACCTCTGCAAGTAACCTATGAGATACTTAAATCAAGCAACTAATAAAGCATTGTATAACCGATGCACATGCAATTAGTCGTAAGTTCGGATCACCGTATGGGCAGGGTAGCAAAGCCCGAAACCTTGAAAGCACCGCCTCTCATAGAGCTATGGGTACTAGCAAGATCCCCAAATACAAATAAATCCACAGAAATATCTCTGACGCTAGGTGAGTATCTAGGGGTTATCCCTTCAACTAACTTCGCGTGACCTCGTGATTAACTCCGGTGTGAGGGGAGCCTCCTTATATTACCAATTATACAATGGACTTTTCAACTCCCTGTCTCAGACACATATGTTGATTTAATTGCCTTGGAGAAGTTTACCCACAAAATCCTATTCCAAGGCACTAAATCCTAGACTAGTTTGTGCACCCTAAAAATAAAATCGTGACTAATCAATTTTAGTTTAAAGCGTGAATTTTATTGGCCCTGATTACTCAAAAGGGTATAGAAGCGAAACTCATGATGTTATGACTCTGCAAGAAAATGAATATGAATATAATGCAAAGTCTATCTTTAACTTTTCAATGAATGATATGCTAATAAAAGAAGCGCAATTTTCAATTTCAACTCTGCAATTCAAAAGTAAAATGCAATCTTTCACTAAATGAACTAAGCTAATTATAAAGTTTCAAAGACAAAAAATGTTAACCAATGCAAAATGCCTATTTTTTTTTTGTGTTTTCAATATATTAAAGAGAAAATGCATGGATTGTAAAGCAACCTGATATATAAATTCTACCGTGTATAAATGAAATAACTCAAGCAGAATAACAAGCAGCCAAGCAAATAGCCCAGGGTTCAAGGAAAAACAAGGATGAAAAACAAAAAGAAATACTACGCCCAAAAATTCAACTCCCAACAGGTTTTTCGTCAACCCAAAGATACTCAACAAGCACTACAGAGACCTAAGAAGGCTCAACAATCATCAAATCTCACCCAGCAATCACTAAACCAAGCAAACAAGCAAAGGGACGTGGTATACGCGACTGTTCAGGAGAACATGGTGTATATACGCATCCTGCAGTGAGACAACAAGCGGGTATACATGACTGTCAGTGCAAAAGGAGCGTATATGCTTTAAAACAAGGCTAGGCAAAGGTAAGAAGGCTGAAAACTCAGACCCAGAGTGAACAAAATCTGTCAAGCAGTGATACGACAAGAAACAAAACGGAAAAAGAGCAATGCAAGAAAAAAAAGTACTTCAACCCTTAGAAGGAAGATCTCTCCCCAGTGGAGTCGCCAACTCTGTTATGAGGGAAAAGCTCTCTATGGCTAAGGGTAAACCACAACAAACAGGTATGACTGCAGAAATCAACTTAATTCCAACATATGTTATATAAACTAATGTGCAAGATAAGAAAGAGGCCTACCTCAATCCAACGTTGAATGATGTTCCATCGTTGAGCACTTTGACCCAAATCTTTATACCTCCAATAAGTTCTTAACAAACGAGCAAAGCAAGTATATAGTGATGATATAAATGGGTTAGCACATCAGATAGAATAATCCACTAATGAACATTACAAACACGCCCATAGATAATAATCATACATTTGCAATATACTAATAGGACGGGAAATGAGTATTTCTATTAATAATTGATCAACAGAAGTGACAACATTACAAACTTTTGTGTCGGCACGGTTCGAAACCAAGAAACCAAGTTCCTTCCAACTAGGCCTCCACCACTTCAATCCTCCACCAAAGGCAAGCTCATAGGAGAGAGTCAATGAGGTTCTCTCAACAATAGGGAAAGAGCTTGGGGGCTGAACACTGTGTTCAGACTTGAGGGACAAAGGGATGCAGAGTCAATATGAAGCAATTTCTCCAGAGTAACTTTTCTCTCAAAGTTGAATGCTTTCTCCTCTTTTCCACACCTTGAAGTTGAATGCAACTAAAGGGCCAATTCAGAACGTTTTCAGTATATGGAAGGCTAAGGATAAGAGATCTCTTGTCGTGACATGGAAACTCGACTCCATTTTTGTATTTTATGGCACAAATCTCGATGTACGCGGGTTGTAGTGGAGCAACCAACATATACGCATCTTGTATAGCTGATAGGGAGCGTATATGTGGAAAAATGTATATTTTTGGCTCTGGATTCATCAAAAAGGGATGACAAGTCTGCATAGGGAAATGGAAAAAGGCCCTCTGTGCAAGATAGCAATGATGAGGCAAATCTTGCTATAACATACGCCCATGAGCTTTATGAGGCATGAGCTTGTACAACCAAATCACACATAGGCTAGTTGTTAGTTGCATTTCCATTGCGAAGAGATGCAAAAATCATCAGAGAATAAAATGTTATATGATTGAATAATAATTAAATGAATAAACAGATAGGTCAATGTGTACGAGATTCTAGAAAGACTGAAGTGGAACACCTAAATGAACTTCTCTTGGTTTCGAGAATAATTTATTCTCTAGTGAACAGGTTGACCACGTGACTTTTGTCGCAATGGTTTCTATTATTGCATAAAACCCTAATTCAAGTTTGTTAGAGCCTCCACATATAAAAATGCACACTCACACTTAAGAAATATATGTTTTGTTTTTAAATTGTATTTTTTGTCCTTGTGCAAAATGCATGCTAGGCTTCACAAAAAAGACTTCTACTTTGAACCAAGATTCAAGACCTTTTGTAAATTATAGGGTAAAACTGTCTTACTGTAAAATGCATACCTAAGACTCATATTACCTCCAGATTGAGTGGTTCAAATTGTGGAGTTTGTATTTGATCATTTTACATCTATTCATACCTTTAGTTGTGCATTTTGAAACCAAAAACTCTATGTTGTCCATAAAGGCTAAAAGTTGTTTTGTAAATGAAAAAAAGGACATAAAAATGCATGAAAACAGGGCATGATGAAAAATGCATGCCCTAGGAAGAAAAATTTGTGTATGGTGTTGGTAATTTACAAATTACATGACTGTGGATATGTTGTAAACCCTGAAGACTATATACTAGGGTGATTTGTGAACAAAAATTAACAAAGGGTTGAAATATACATTGGTTTGGGATTGCATGCATCAATAAATATGTATTGTTACATTTATAACTCTGAATTGCTTTAAAAGTTACTTGAAGTTATTCTCAATGCATAACTAGCAAAAATATGACATCATAGAGTGTATATATCTACATCTATAAACAAATGTAGATTGTGATAATACATTATAAAATTGTTCAACTTAGTGTGCTTCAATCTTCCTATTTTCTTTTAGAAATTCTTCAACCTCTCGACAATTGAGAACTTTGTCCTTAACTAGGTTTGTCTGCTCAGTAATAGGAATGCTTTTTATTTTTGCATCATTTGACATAGACTGCCAAAAGAGAATTATAAATTAAAATCCAAACTATTTACATTAAAAACCTCTACTGACAAAGGAGACCTTACACTAATAGGAATGCAAACTGAACATTGTATACAACTTTACCATGAAGAATAACTACATAAATGCTTTAAAACTAGCAGAATTATGAAACTGTATTTATTTTTCTAAGACAAATGCAATCTTTAGGGTGAGACAAAGACCCCACAATTCCTGAAGCAATGTTTGTTTTTATAAGATAAATGCAATATTTAAGGTGAGACAAACACCCTGCAACTGTTGGCATTTGTTAGACACGTGACCATAATGAAAAGAGGTTAAAAATAAAGTTTTGTTATGATATTGAATATACATAATTTATCATCAAATAAAACTATCGGGAAATGACATCAACAGTATCAACTTGAATCTTTGGAAACTTTGCACACACACTATCTAAAATGGAAAAATGACTACTAACTATTTGCATCCATAAGCTCTATGAGGCAAGATCTTGTATAATCACATCACACATAGACTAGTTGTTAGTTGCATTTACCTTGTGAAGACCTGTAGAAATCATCATAGAATAAAAAGGTTATATGACTAAATAATAATTAAACAAATAAACAAACATATCAACATGTACGAGACTCTAGAAAGACTAAAGTGGAATACCTAAATGATCTTCTCTTGGTTTCAAGATTAATTTATTCTCTACTAAACAAGGCCAGCCACCTGAAGGTGGACTATCATTTGGCCCCTCCCCCTCTCGGATCACTCTCAATTCCCCATACCCAATCTATCTACTGGAAAATAATTGAAAGTTGCATAGTACGATTCGTGCATAGAAAGTAGCAAAAAAATAATTAAAGGTAAATGAAAGAAAGAATGTGTGTGCAAATATGTGGTTTTGCTACAAAACATATAAGATTCATCCATAGGAAGTTAGAAAAACAAAAGTTGTAGCAACACATAGTTTATATTAATAAATTTTGTCATCAAAATATGTTTACATTATACATATTTCTCATAATATATACAATCACTTCTTTTTCTATTCCTTAGTTTTCATATATTTAATGATTTGCTCGTCCATTTCTTGATCCACTTCAGTTGTTTGGCCCTCTCTTGGTGTTGATTGAATATGCATGATCTGACGCGTTGTACACTTAGTTGTGCACTCTCCATGGCATGCAGGGTTGTTGCTAAGGGGCATTGACTACAATAACAAAAGAGTTGAATTGATATGGTTAGTTATTATTCAAGGACGTAGTTCATTAATACAAATATCATTACAATATTCTTTACCGATTTCACTAGTTGAGACCATTGGTTCGATTGCCATGTGTTCCTGCTCTTTCCAAGCATCCTCATCTACATGCTCTGCCATTGAAACAAGAAAAGTTATAAGTACACCATCTACAAGTAAATATTAATAATTATAATCCATACTTCTTATTTATAGCCATAATACCATCATGGCCGAACTACACACCACCATCATCGAGCTGCACTCCACCGTCATGGCACTATTGTCCACTGTTGGCCTCATTATTGTTGTTGCTCTCTTGCTTAGATTAAAAAGACACATTCACGTATGGGAGAAATCAATAGTGAATAGATTTTACAAGTAATCAACAATCAAAGTCTATTGATTTTAGTTACGATGTCATTCAAAGGGGAATATTGTCTTTGCCCCGTGCTTTATCAATGTTCAACCACGACTTGAAAGCCGAACTTGAAACCGAGTCAAAGTTATTTTTTAATGGTCACAATTTTGAATTGAGCCCCCTACATTGCATAAGATCTCATATTTGGCTTACTAGATGCAATTAAATAAAAGTTGGATGATGATAGGAATGATATGGTTTAGTTATTTAGTACTTACAATTCATGCTTTTAGTTTCATGTAACCACCCTAGCCAAGTTTATGCTGCCTGTGTTTTTCTAGTCTTGCCTTGGTTGTTTTTGACGTGTCTGGGAGCCTATGAAAAGTTTCCAATACGTTGTATATGACAATTTTTATATAGAACTAAAGAAAATTCAACATATTAAATTCAAAATATCATATGTTGAATCTCGAAAATGATATCTAATATGTTGCACTGCGAAATCCCCTCTATGCTTAAATCATATACCTTCCTGGACCAGGTGACATTTTTCCTTCTTTTCTCATTGTCTTCTCCTTTGCATCCTGATCCAACAGATTCTTCCACTCACTCTCAGGAATCATCAGAGAATGCTCATACCTAGGGTTTGTTTGCAAATGAACCCTATATTTATTCTTCACATATTTCAAATAAGTATTGACCAATGAGGTGACTCCACTTTTGTTGAAGGTTTCACCAAATAGGCCGACCAAGTGGTCGATAAGATCCTTTTTAAAACTGACATTCTGAGCATTCCAACATGTGTGTATGGTGGGCCCAAAAACATCTAAGGCCTTATCATTCATATGCTTAAAAAATGTTGATTTCTACGAAACAATATGATTAGTAATTTAAAATAATCGAAGAGATGTATGTTTCNTGGGATTTTTTATATCTTGATCAGAACAATGTTCTCTTCCACCAAAAAGGTAGTTGGAATTGTTCTCTTGTTGGTAATGTGTGATGATACAGAAAATCAATTTGTAGAATCACCAATTGACTCATCTCCACCATCACGTGCTTGATTTGGTGTGCACTGGTGTGTCATGGGCCCCATAAGGTGTATTTGTCTAAGTCATGAGGTTGTTAGGAACAGGTGGATTTCCAAAGAGCCTTGCAAGTATGTGGCTTATGGTAGGATGTTGGGGTGTTGGAGAATCACTGCTTCCAACACTAGCCTCAGGAGTAGGCTGTTGAGCAACTCTAAAAAAATCCTATAGAAAGAAAACCTTTTTTATTAAGATCATATAAAAGTAACAAAAAAAAAATCATAAATGAATATATGTGATAAATAACATTTTTAAAAGATGGCACTTACCGCATATCATTTTATATATTCTATCAAAACTCTACATATTTCTTTGTTCTTCTCAGTTGGTTCACACCTAACCAATGCAATAAGTTCCCTATTTTCCTTTCTCAGGGAATTTTTAATTGTCTCCATTGGGTCCATGGATCCAAACAATTTGACATCATCGCCCACATTGTCAACATCAGGTGTCAACAACTACAACGGTATCCTGCTTCCACTGTGAACTCTGATATCAAAGGTGGCTCTCTTGCTTTGAGTACTTTTAGACAAAGTAGCTAAGTCATAGCTAACAAATCCTTCCTAGGCACTATTGTGCTTGACACATAGATATTATTCACACATCACCTCTTAAGCTCCTTGTTCTCTTTCACATCAAGCTTTGCAACTATCTACACATCTCTACCTTAAGGCCATGGAGTCTTGATTTTCCTTTCTATGCCCATCAATGAGATTCTTCACCCACTAGATTCATGTCCTATGTGAGGATTCTTGTTGTTGTACCTACAATTCATTCAGGTTATGTAGAAGTTGACTAATAAGTATTGTGTTCCACTCTTCTTGAGTTCTTTATCCACTTTTCATTACTTGCCCCGTATCTCTATATTGCTTCAGCCAACTTCTACAAGCTCTGTCATGCTTCCATGACTTTGATATCCAATCCTAGGTTTGAATTTATCTAATTTATGTAAATGTGTTGAACCTACACACAATAGATTTAGCTAGGAAATGACATACACAATTTACATAGAAAATATGAGAAAAAAGAGGCCGGAGAGAAAGAATGAAAGAATTCTCATTAACCAAATGAATGAATGATAATTTGCACATGATATACTATGTATAACTCAACTAATTTGCATTGAAGGAGAAGTCGATGCACCATAGTGGTGCTCTAGAGTGATCTGTAAGCACACCAACAGTTATGGGAGTAAACTGCCACCTAGTCTAGTCTCTCATGCAGTTACGAGAGTGAACTGCCACCTAGTCTGAGTTAACTAGTCTCCCAGACTTCAGTTAACTGACTGAAACATAGTGAAGTGAGGAGGAGATTAGGGAATCGTGAGTAATGCGCTAGTCTGGTGATAATCCCAAGGACAATATGCATTAGCTGGTGATGATGCCAATGTTGCATGGTGATGATTCTAATGTGCCATCTAGACTCCACTCAACTGATCAAACTGAAGTGTGAACTGAAGAGAATATTCTCCCTAAATTATAGGATACTGGATAATGACTAATAAACATAGGTAAAACCTTAGGAAAAATAAATCTTAGCTGTGTATGAACTATCTCCAACACCCCCCTTGAACATTACTATGGTGAAAATAAAGAATGGGTCCCAGCAACGAGGCCATGTTAGGTACCCAAATACAAAAGATACACTGAAATAAACGAGGAAATAGGCAAAAACTCATGGGAAAACCCACCCTCAAAGTACAATGTATGTAAAAAGAAGAACTAATAGTTTCTAGGCAATTGTGTCCTTCACTCCAAGACGACTGCGCAAAGAATGGAACTTCTGCTTAGTGAAGGTGTTGGTGAAAATGTCTGCATGTTGTGCTGCTGAAGGATAAAATTGTAAGTTGATGATCACCTCGTGTACTAAGTCCTGGATGTAGTGCATGTGGATCTCAATGTGCTTCGTTCGCTACCTTGAATTGGATCTTTGCAGAACTTCAGAGTGTTATGGTTGTCACACCAGATGATGATTGGTCGATGAAACTGAATTCCCAACTCAGTGAGAAAATGTTGTAGCCACATAGCCTGAATGGTTAGGTTAAATACCCCTTTGTACTCTACCTCAACTAAAGATAGGGCAATAGCATCCTTCTTCTTGCTCGACCAACAGATAGGCCCAGAACCAAGACTGAGTGAGTAAACAGATGTGGACTTGTGATCAATGTTATAGCCAGCCCAATCAGAATCAGTGAACCCAATGAGGTCCAATGTAGAGTCTGTTTCATAGTGAATCCCAAAGGTGATGGTGCCCTATACCTATCGAAAGATATGCTTTGCATCCTTCCAATGTAGCTCATGCGACTCCTGCATGAACTTGGAGACTACTCCAACTGCATAGGAAAGGTATGGTCTAAAGTGTGTGAGATACAACAGGCTCCCCACTAGCTTTTTGTTCAGTGTGTTGTTAACCAGTGGAGTGTCCCCTCCATCCTCAAGTATGAATCTTGGTAGGAAAGGAGTCGAGGCAAACTTGTAGTCTGTCATGTGAAATGTCTCAAGGAGATCTCGTGCATACTTGTCTTGAGACAATTTGATGCATGATGCATCTTGATTGATCTTGAGTCCAAGGAAGAAATGTAGCGAACCCATGTCCATCATCAAGAACCTGTCATGTAGAATCCTCTTAACTGCAACAATCATTGAAGTCGAGCAACTGGTGATCAGCAAATCATCAACATACAGAACTAGGAGTAGAAGTGAATCAATCGTCCTGAGCATGTAAACATCCGGGTTTGACTTACAACGTACAAAGTTTTGTGACAACAAGTAGGAGTCCATCTTGGCATACCATGCCCTCGAGGCCTACTTGAGGCCATAAAGAGACTTCTTCAATGGACATACCAAAGATGAATCCTGCATAAATCCATGGGGCTAATCCATATAGATCTCCTTAGAGATATCGCCGTGAAGAAATGCAATCTTCACATCCATCTGATGGACTTCCCATCCCTTGGCTACTGCAATGTCAAGTTACAAACATATGGAATCCATCTTCGCTACAGGAGAAAAGGTCTCATCATAGTCAATGTCGTGCACCTGCTGAAAGCCTTTGGAAACTAGTCTGGCTTTGTATCTGCTAACATGTCCATCTGTTGCGCTCTTGGTCCTATAGACTCATATGCACCTGACAAGTTTCCTTCCTGAAGGAAGGGGAACCAGATCCCAAGTCTAGTTCTCGAGGAGGGATTTGTACTCCTCCTACATGGAGGATTCCCAAAAGGGATTTCCAACAACCTCGCGATAGGATTGTAGATCTGAAGACTGAACCAAGAAAATATGCCTGGGTGGCATTGGTTCAGTGGTAGTGAGTGAAAGAGGAGGCTTTGCAAAATCAGATTGAGTCCTCCTAGTATCAGTTGGATCCCCAACAAGATCTCTTGCATCCTGAAGAGTAGTCTTGGCCCACTTGGGCCTCTGCTCTGGCTTTGCATCTACATCTTCATGCACTGAATTTGCATCTAACTGTATTGACTCTGTGTCTGGATCATTTGAATCCTCTAAATCAAAACTCTCATCTGAAGAAGAGTCAGCATGTGCATGATCATCATCTTTTACAGGTGGAAGAAAAAAATGTTTGCATGCGTCTATTGAGGTACGTGCGAGACACTTTCCTCGAATTGGACACTTTGCTCAATGATGAGCTGGTCCGAGGAAAGATCAACGAGTTTGTATCCCTTCACATCGTCAAGGTATCCAACAAAGATACACTATGTGCTCTGTGGATCAAGTGACTTCCTTTTCTAAGAGGGAATCTTGGCCCATGCACATGAATCGAAAATATGAAAGTGGGTCACTTCTGGTTTGAGGCTGCTCCAAGCCTCGTAGGGGGTCTTATCTTTGACAGATCTATGGGGAGATATTTTTTGGATATAGGTTTCACAATTAAGTGCTTCATCCCATAATCTCTGCGGAAGTGACTTTGCATGTAGCATGCAAGATGCCATCTCTTTTAGAGATCTATTTTTCCGCTCAACAACCCCGTTTTGTTGCGGAGTATAAGGAAATGTGTGCTGCAACTGAATCCCAACCTCATGAAAAAGATTTTGTATCTCATAGTTGACATACTCTCCCCCATTATCTGTTTGAAGGACTTTGATTTTCTTTCCTGACCGTGTCTCAACAAGGGCTTTGAAATCTTTGATGTGTTGAAAGACCTCTGATTTTTTATTGAGAAAGAAAATCCATGTGAAGCGTGAGAAATAATAATAAAAAATGATTACATACCTTGCTTTACTGATTGATGGATGCAGAAAAGGTCCCATGAGGTCACTATGGATGAGATCTAAAGGAGATGAATCCTTCCGAGTCTTTCCTTTGTCGAATTTCTCTTGAGGGTGTTTTCCAAGAACACATCCCTCACAAATTCCTTTGGAGAAGTGCAACCATTCCCTGCTTACGAAGTTGTTGCATATATCTTAAATTTAAATGCCCGAACCTTTCATGCCATATCCTACTGCTTTCATTAGCATGGGTAATCAGTAATGCATAATTTGGTTCAATAAATTGAGAAAATGTGTAGAGTCTGGATTGATAATTTATCTCACTGATAGCAACCTTGGAATTGGTTTGCATGTCATAGATATCCATTGCATCAAGTGTGAATATGACTCTCTTTCCGGTGCTAGATTTTGTCATATGATACACGGAGAGAAGATTGACAGAAAGTTTGGAAACGTGTAGCACATTCTCGAAGCTTCTGTTTGTGAGTTCAATTATTCCTTTGTCAGTGACCTCGACTGGAGAGTTTTCCCCCATCATAATAGGAATAACTTTGCATACATCCAATGAAGAATATACTTCTTTTGTGTCTTCCATGTGGTGCGATGCACCTGAATCTACGATCCAAGCATCGGGAGAGGAGTTGATGGCACTCAAAGCATGGCTAGAATTGCCTTTCTTGGGATTCTGATCTTCTGGCTTCTTCTTCTTGGCACCATTGGGGATGTGATATCCAAGGTTTTTTTTTAGAAGTGTTTGGGCCATTTTATCTATCTGTTTCTTCATACATGCGGATTATGGATGGAATCCTTTATGGCAGTAAGTGCATTTCTCCCCTTTTCTTCCCTTTCCACCTTTGGATCCAGAGGCATCGTTGAAAGGTTTTGAGTACCATTCCTTATTTGGATTTGCATGTGCTTTCCTTTTGTCTTTGTCTTTAGATTTCTAATATTGATGACCGCTACCATCTTGCATAGTAAGTTGCATGCACCTTTGGGCCTTTGATTTTTCCCATGTTGATAAGCTTGTTTTTCTCTTGTGTCAGAGATTCAATAAAGACCTCCAGAGAGGGCATCTTCTAGGTGGCTCTAGAGGTGAGCATAACTGAATGAAATTTGGATACACACACTGAGTACTACAGACCAAATTTGGAGAGAATGGTGAGAACCATTTGTTTCTCCTCCTTAGATTTATCAACCCCGCTAGCCTTAGGTTGTGACAACAAATCCTTATATTTGGTAAAGAAATCTTGGAGATTGTTGAAGGTTTTTGGATCCAATGTGAGAAATTTTGCCTCGAACATGTGTCCCCTCATCTCATCTTGTTTTCCAAAAATCCCTTCCATGGTGGTCCAGGCTTCATTGGGGGTTTTACAGGAGGATATGTGAAAGAGGAGTTTAGGAGAAATGAGACTGCAAATAGTTCCAAACGCTTCATCCATTTGATTCAAATACTTGGATTTTTATATGGATGATGTGGGTTTTGTCTCTGTGTTCATGGTTAACCTATATAATCCTTTGCCTCAAAGATGCATTATCATCTTCTCCTTCCATGCAAAGAAATTGTAAGGTGTAAAAATGAATTCTTTTGGAAATTCCATTTTTTCGTTGTCTTCAATCTTCGGTACCTACAAAAATAATCTTGCGTGTCTTTTCCCTAGCAGTATGTATTCTATGATACCATGTAAATGTGTTAAAACTGCATAGAATATATCTATATAGCAAATGACATACACAATTTATAGAGAAAATATGAGAAAAGAGAGGTAGGAGAGAAAGAATGGAAGAATTCTCATTAACCAAATGAATGAATGATAATTCACACATGATATACTCTGTATAACTCAACTAATGTGCACTGGAGGAGAAGCCAATGAGCCATAGTGGTGGTCTAGAGTGATCTGGACACACACCAACAGTTACGGGAGTAAACTGCCACCTAGTATAGTCTCTCAGGCAGTTACGTGAGTGAACTGCCACCTAGTTTGAGTTAACTAGTCTCTCAGTCTTCAGTTAACTGACTAAAACAAACTGTAGTGAGAAGGAGATTAGAGAATCATGAGTAATGTGCTAGTCTGGTGATAATCCCAAGGACATTGTGCATTAGTTGGTGATGATCCCAATGTTGCATGGTGATGATTCCAATGTGGCATCTAGACTCCACTCAACTGATCAAACTGAAGTGTGAACTGAAGAGAATATTATCCTAGAGGAATGTTCTCCCTAAACTATAGGAGAATGAATAATGACTAATAAACATAGGGAAAACTATAGGAAAAATAAATCCTAGGTGTGTGTGAAGTATCTCCAACAATTTAACATCTAATTCTACAAAGTGTGCAAGCAACTATTTTGTTAGAATTATGCATGTTATAGAAATTTTGTCAATTAATGCTAAAAGTCCTTTTTCTGCTCAATTCATGAAGAATTATGTCATAATTCCCCAAATTCTAATAATTCTAAATTAGTCTCCTTTGAATCAGATTTCCAATGACTATTCTTGTGCCTCAATTCAATCTATGAGCTGAAAATTACGACTTTATGAAAAAACCATTTTCACTCCATTTATACACTTTCTCCACTGGTGTATTTTTATTGAAAGGCCAACTTATGTCAATTGCAGGAGAAAATATGTCAAGAACTAGAGAAAATTTTATAGGAGACATAGATAATATAATGACAAGGAATTCATAACAACTCTCATATTTTCAATCTGATGCTCCAGTCGAAACCTACAATAATATAGAAATAACAACTTTGTCATTTTCACCCCTTTTTCCAAACTTCGAATTTTTAGCAAAACTAACTATCTTTCAATTTTTGCACTTCTGGAAAAATTTCACTAAACCAAAGTTGTTTGCATTGACGAGAATATAAAATTTTGACTAAATAAAATTTTCCATTTTTGTGATTTGAGATCACTTTTCGTCCTCGGAAAATCTCAAAAATCCCCAAAAAGTGGTATGGAATAATGAATTTTGGCCTATTTCAGCGTCCCTATTCCAATCCCCTTAGAATTTGTTTAATTCCTTCATGGGTTATTTCCATGTATTCTTTCTGGATTCTCCCCGAGAAGTTTAGCTTAATCTAGATCTCTACCAATGATCTGGTCCTAGATATTTAAAAACCACTATTTTGTAATTTATGACAAATCCAAGCAGAAATGGACTATGGCCATCTCTGGCACTTTTGTAGTTCTCTCTGTGGAACAAACCCAGAAGTTTCATGTCAATCCATTTTAATCTGCTCTGGTTATGGCCAAAATAAGAAAATGGCTACATACTTAGTTTTTTTAAAACTAATGGACAATCTTGCCTATGTGGCAATCTACTAACGTTGATGATGACCTGCCAGTGATGTGGTGCTAACATGGCATTGACCACCGACCACTGGGGACTTCTTCCCTAATTATTGTTATAACAACCCTTTAATCTACATCGTCGATCTCAAATCAGAATAAATCTAGATTGTTGATCCACTCTCTATCGTCGATCAACGATCGGAAATTTCTTTTGTAAACCAAAACTTCCCACCAATATCCCCGACATCTGATCATAAACTATCAACCATCGACTATTTTTCTTTGCAAACCAAATATTTCTACAAATCTCGTTGATCCCCGATCATTGGTCATCGATGAATTTCTTTGACGAATAAATTAGTTACAATTTTCGTCGAACCCCGACCATCGGTTGTCGACCATTTCTTGTCCGACGTGTAAACTATGTTGATGTGACATGACACGTATATGATGACATGGCATGACACATCATCCTGATGCATCAACTGGGTTGACGTGGCATGACACGTCACCCTCCTCTTTCATTCATCGACCATCGACAATTTCTCTTGGAATAAATTTAACTTTGCACTAAATCTTCCGACCCCTGACCATCGATCATCGATGATTAGATATTTCCTTTGGACGCATGCAACTCCTTGCCAAAACTTGTCGATCCCATCAACCATCTACCATCGACCATTGATGATAGGAGATTTCTTTTGGCCAAACCAACTCTCCGCCAAACTTGTCAATCTGACCATCAATGAATTCTATTGGTGAACTTCAACACTTAAAAATTTCGATCGAATCCCAAGTGAGTCTGGGTCATTGATCTCCTACTCAAAATGATCATGACCGTTAATCTTCTCCAACTTCCCAAATGACCATAAATGAATATAGACCATTGATCTTCCTCATTTTCCTAATTAGTGAAATGAATCTCAGTCATTGATATGGTAACCTTGCCAAACTTTGAATCCTTATAAAATTTTAAATTTATCAAGGGTGAATCTAGGTTGTTGATCTCGAGATCAAACACAATCTCGACCATCAATTCTTTAAACTCTGCCTAGTGCTACAACAACCATTAAAACTCAAATTTTTCAACCTTCCGGGTTGAATTCGGCTCTACAACTTTGCATATCGACTCCATTAAACTTCTCAAACATTTTTGGGTTACTTAAAACAAGAATTTGTTGACGAATTTGGGGGATTTCTCTCTAATTTTCCACCAAATTCACTTAGACCAAAGTCTGCAACAGTGAATCCACCCAAATTTGCACCAGTTTTGGCCCATACAATTCTGGTGTTGAACTAGAATCTCTGATACCAATTTGTAACTTACTGAGATGAACAAAGTTCTCTCACACAAGAATTATCCAAAATATTTGGAATATAACATAATAATCCATGTAGGAATAATGTATAAAATATATGAATAGATGAGATATAATAAGATGATTACAATTGAGAATGAAAGCTCGCTTATATACCCACGCAGGGGTGCCTTTAATCAATAGTCATTTCCTTTGAGACATGTCCTTTCATTATTAATAGTTACTATTTATTAATTAATTATTATGTTATGAATATCTATTTATATGTATATTTATGTTCATAACATTGCCTTCCCCTTAAAAATGCTTTGTCCTCAAAGAATACTTTATGGAAGACTTATCTCTTTCTTTTTAACTTGTAATTATTGTCTCATGTTTCTTTATTATTAAGTTAGTAATCATTGAGGACCTGAGACGATAGGATCTTCTAAGCGCTGAGCAGAACTGTCGAGTTGTAAAGGAGTCTGCCCATCCTAATTCGATCTTCTGTGAATTTGGGTTTTTATAGGGTTCTTGGAAAGAACTTGATACATTTCTACTCCCATGATCGCTTCTATTTTGACCCTCACTTGTAGTGGAAGTAATATTCTTTGACATAGCGGTTATTTGTTTCTGTTGATACATTGATTGGCTGAAGTATTCACTTTTGTAATTAGAATGTCGATAAGGCATCCTCGCAACTTGATCTTTACTTCGTATACTTGTAGCTTTTTCTTGATTAACTTTTGAAATTGAGTTTTCTTCATATCTTTGGCTTGTTTGTACCTCGACATTTGAAAACTTATTTACATCAAATGGATTTGCCTCCTTTTGAGTTGTAAGGTTGATTGGGTCTGTCATCATTTCCTTATCGACTAATGATGTTTTGCGATCTAGATTTTCTTGTAAAGTCTTCTTATCATGTTTCAACTTTTTAATTTATGTTAGTAAATTTTGATTATGAACCCTTAGGCGAGAAATTTCTTCTTCATCTTCTGATTTATCGACTTTATTTATAATATTTCGATTCTCTGGCTTTTCATCTTTTATCTTTTTAATTTGTTCAATCAACTTTTTATTAAGGTTCTTCAAACGAGAAGCTTCTTCATCATTTCCTTATAATTTCTTCCTGAGATCTTGATTCTCTTGCCCCAACTCATGGACACGTTGTTTTGTATCCCTTGACTTCTTAATTTGAGTAAGAATTTTTTCACTATGATATTTTAATCGTAATATTTCTTCATCTCATTCTAGTAATTCTTGGTCCATTTTTTGTCTTTCGGTATTTAGTTCTTCATTTTGTGCAATGAGTTCTCGAATACGCTCTTTGAAGTAGCGATTATCTTTCTGTGTTAACCCATTAAAATATTTGTCCTTCTCAATTTCAAACTGTAATTTTTTATTGCTCGCTTTATAATGTCCTAGTTCTCCTTCCAATATTCGGGATTGTAATTCTAAGTTATTTTGATATCCTTCCATAATAAATGATTTTTTAAATGTTTCTTCAATCCTTTTTAGAAAAAAATACTTTCCCTTGTACTCCTTTTATATAAATTGAGATTGTTTTTAGAACTTTTTCTTTTTTTACTATCCTTCACTTTTAGAGATCCACTTCACTTAAAAATATAATAATCCTTTTTTTTTCTCTTATTTTTTATTATATACCTCTCTTTTTTTTCACTTATAATTATAATTGACCTTTTTATAAAATTTCCTTAACGCCAAACACCAAATAGACTATTCCATTTTATAAAATTACCTTAACACCAAACACCAAATAGACTATTCCTTTTTACACCTTTTAGCTTTATTACTTTATTACTTAAAAAAAAAAAAAAACCACTTAATGTTTTCAATAATACTTTTCAAAAAGTAATTCGACACCTTTATAGAATCCTTCATGCATTAATTCTTAACTAAATTAATCTATTATGTGGTAATTGCACCATACGGTATGGACGTGACTGCTCGCTCTGTAATTAAATGATGTCGGTATGGCGACT
>JASDQU010738936.1:51642-72001 GCA_032191745.1 Picea mariana
CAATCTATGTTTATGAATAGAATCAAAATGTGCACTTTGATATATTTTAAGCCATTGTGAGAAACGAATTACATTATGGATTGGTCTATGTTCTTCAATAGAATCAAAATGTGCACTTTGATATCCTCAAAACCATAGGGAGAACTCAAGTGCCTAATGAACATGGAGTACTTAATCTTGAGGGATGAATTTCACTGGCTCAAAACCAAATTCAATTTGTTGTTTCATACAGTCTTTTCCTATTCTTTGAGTTGATTCAAAATTTATAGTCAGCGTTGTTCAGTTTCTTAATCTTGCATAAGTATTTAAACTAATCATGCTCTTCTTTCTGAGCAGTGTGTTGACATCTATTTTCAAAAATCAGCCATTGCCCCTGAAACAGTCGACCAATTTCTTTTAGAAATATAGGTTCTTAAGAAGATTTAGCTTGGAATTTCCAGTTGTGATGTTGCAAATGCCTGTGATGTTTGTGATTTGCAGTACTAGTAATTGTATTATTCTAGGAACTAAGCTCTCATTTTTTTTAAACCCTAATTTGCAGAATAGTTGCACGTAATCAGAACTAACAGTTTCGCACCCATTAGTAGTTCCTAGTCCAGATGAAGTCATACAATCAGTTAAAGATGCAAATGTCTGAGTTCCACCCATAGCAAATCAAGACCCACCATCAGCATAGTCGGTCCAATAGTTGATTCCTCTATTAGAGCATTTTCAGTCAGTTCCATACCTAGTGGAAGCTTCCATTCCAGGCATAGGTGAGATAGGAAAAGCAAGCTTAGAAGGCACTTGATTCTATTGATTAATATGTCAACTACTTGGTTGATTATTTAGTTGATTGAGTTGTATATAAATCACTTGGTTATGTTGATCAGGAAGCATCTACAATAGCCACAACCATTCTCCTATGCAGGGCGGTATTGGTATGTTGAGGTTGATCATTGCAAAGTGATCAATATCTTGGGCCTTGAGTCAGTGGCAAGCAAGAGGCAATAGTGAGGCGGTGGCATGCAGGCAGTAGTCGTTGAACATTTTGAAAGGAACGTGACCAATATTTTTCAGTGAAATCATTGTAATATAGTTAAAAAACTGACATAAATCATTGTAGTAAATTTAAAGCAATGACATAGACATGAAATCAAGTTATAATCCAATCTTAAAATTTAGGTTATATAGGTTATATAATGTATAATTACATTTTGTGGGAGCGGCGACAAAGCAACAATGATTACAGACTTTAGGTTATAGAATTTAAGAATGAAAAAATTGCGTTCACTCAGCAATAAGACTCCAATTGTGTCATCCAATAGCATTGGTTATAAAAGTAATTTAAATGTGGTAAAAAAACAATTATTTTGTTTTCCCTATCTACAACATTAGAGTGGAAAATTATTTTTAAGTCAAAGGTTAAGTAATTCATGGTCAACGATGAATCGATTGCAAGTAATTCATGGTCAACGATGAATAGATTGCAAGTAATTCATGGCCAAGAAAATTATTTTTAACTCAAAGGTTAAGTAATTCATGGTCAACGATGAATCGATTGCAAGTAATTCATGGCCAACGATGAATCGATTGCAAGTAATTCATGGCCAACGATAAATCGATTGCAAGAGTCATGACCTTTATTAGGGACTAATAAGATGAGAGAATTAAGAAGTCTCAACTTCTTCACCTTTGTAATTCTTAAATTATTAATCATTGTCCAATTATAATAAATAACTTATTACACAATTATACGATCATGTTCTTATCATCTTATTTGATACAACAGATTTACTCCTTCACAATTAGAAAATTTTCAACCTTTAAAAACTAAAAACTATATAATTTTATAAGGATCAATATTGATACTCATTGTTGATATAATTTGCTTTTAACTATGTAAACATTCCATTTTTTGGTTCATTATTGTTCACTTGTCCATTCATTATGAATGTTTTTTTATTCTTTAAGTTCAATGAAGAGTTAAGTATCATTTTAGTAAATAAATAAAATCTATTTATTTGCATTTTGATCTATTTAGAAATATAATTCTCAAGAGGGGTTGAACTCGACTCCGTTGAATTCCACAAGGGTTTTTTATTAAAAGATCCTCTCATATGACACAGAAAAGAGTGTTATACATTATCAAATAAAAAAATCAAATATAATTTTGGAGAGATGAAAAACAATATCTAAATGGAAGGGTATGTGTGCTCAGTGTATTGTAACAACAAATTACGCAACAAAAAAAAATCATAGAGTTGGATTTGCTTTTTTTTTTATTGCTAACGTAAACAATACTTAAATTGGATGTTGAGTAAGTAATAATACTTGACAGGTTCTTGGTTAGTTTTTTTACTTCAATTTAATAGAAACAATACCGATGCAAATCTAGAGCCCAACCTTTAATTTAAGTATTGTTTTTATTAAATTGAAATTAAAACTAACCAAGAACTTGTCAAGTATTATTACTTACTCAGATTCCAATTTAAGTATAGTTTATGCGGAAGAAGCTATTCGCAGAGATTCAGGGGCTGAAGAAGCTCTTCGCCAAGGTTCGGAAAAGGAATTACAGGCCCTAGAATCCCCATCCCCAGAAGTGAACGGGGCTGATATAAAGCCCAAAGCTTCGGATAGTTCTAACGCGAAAAAGGTGAGTAAACGGGGTAGACGTGTTCGAGAGAATAACTATTTTAAGGAGACGGACACAGGGGAGCTTTTGGAGGATAAGAATTTGTATCCTTCGGAAGTGGAGAAGGGCCCTCCTGTGGAAGATAAGAATGCCCCTCCTGCCTTTTTTTCAACTTTTATGAAAACTCTTTATAAGGCGGAGACCCCCGTTGGTAAGTGGATCTGGAGAAAGGCAGGTTGGAATTCGGAACAAGGGAGGTGGCGTTTCCGTAAGGATTTCGAGTACGCCACGAAGGATTCCCTTCTCCCACATTCATTTCTTCGTGGTAAGGCGGGAAGTGAAAGTGAGGAGGTCTAGGGGGAGGGAAGACTTCGTAGTGGAAACGAGAAGGAGCACACATATTTGAGTAGGGATGGATATCAAATGGGTTATACATATCCATATTAAAGAGATGTCGTCGTGAGCAGTGGTGGTGCCATATAAAGGTATGTCATGAACGGTGGTGATTTTGGGCCTTATAGATGTGTTCTCTCAGTCGTAGCCTGGTGTATTGCTTACACATTTTCTATTTACTCACGGTCATATGCGGAGGAAAGGATTATTGTAATCTGACATTGTGGGAGGAGACGCAACATGTCAGGTAGACAGTAGGAGTAGGAAAGTGAGGTGGATGAATAACACAACAAAGTGGGATAAAATGGAAACATGTGAACACAAGTATGAGTAAGTGTAAGTGGCCCAAGTGTGAGATGTCTAGTTGGCCTAGGTAACTGGATGTGTCTCTGGTTTGTGTTTCGCTGTGTTGGGTTGTGTGTCTGGTGATTCTGTGTCTGTGTTTGGGAAGACCCAATGGATTCTAAGCTAGCTTGGCAGATAAAGGAGAGGCAAGTCTAGTGAGCTTGAAGTAATAAAAATGAAAGAAGCTTAGCTTGAAGGGATTGGAGCTAGGTGGTGTTGTTGAAATCGTAGTGTAGGGCAAGTCTGGCAAAGTTGAATTGTAAGGAGGTTGAATCTCAATGTTTGAAAGCTTGTAAAGAGCTCTGCGGGAAGGCCTGGGTGTGTGGCAAGGGTAATCGTGTTGGGTTGTATGTTGTTCCTCAAGAGCTAAAGTGTAAGTGAAGTGTGAATCGGCCAGGAGATGTGTAATGTATTGCTGGCTGACACAGTGTGCAGTTCAATCTCTCTGAGGGAGTGTGTAAGTGTGAATGATTGAAGCAGGCAGGCCTCACCAAACCCTTCCAGGAAGGAACTTGTGTTGCATTCCCTACAATATAATAAGGCCCAGAACAATCGGAATATTCTCGATCGAGAGGGACCAGATGGATTGATCCAATACAGAGAAAGACAACACGCCAAACTACACTTTCAAGACCTACCAACCAATACTATTGATGGATGGATGATGCGGGTCAAACGCACATTCTAGCTAGGGGGAACCCCTACTCGGATCGTTGTTTGTCTTTCATTCAAGGTGGTTGGTTGTATCAATCATACGGCTTGACCGGAACTATTGGTTGAGTCATTAGATTCTGTCTCTTCTTCTTCAATAGAATCTGATGGATGCAACACTAACGCACAATGGGAAATGGGAGGGATGTCCTAGTCAAGTGGAGGGATATGAATGTATCATACCTACCGGAATATGATTGTTACAGTAGGAGGTGGTAATAGTAAAGGTCCGCCAATCAATATGGAATCAGATAATCAGGTTCCAACACACAAACAAACATGAGGCTCGTTAGTTAGTTGAAGGCATGAAACACGTTGAATGAATGAGGAGGGACCGGCTACCATCAATCAATAGGTTGGGGATCGCACACACAACTGAAATGAATGAAAGGGTCGGCGTTAGGCAAGGGCACCGAAGGAAGCAAGAAAGTATCGAGCTTGTTGGACAGTTAAGGGAACTCCCAATGAATAAGCCATTGATTCAGGTTTGAGGGACACAAACCAATCTATCTTGCTTGGCCCTTCGCTCTACCGGGACCTGGGAACAGATTCAGTGGAGACGTGGCCTGTAGCTCAGAGTATTGATTAGAGCACGTGGTCGGGGTTAGGACTAATAGGTGTGATTGCTTGTACCGCGATGGTGAGAGCTTACTATTTAGATAGGGGAAGCGAGATTCATAAACGGATAGAGATGCTTGATCTTAGTCCGGCTTCTTCCTCCGATGTATGGGTCTCCGTCGCAGGGCCCGGAATAACTGAAGTAGCACGTCCCTAATGCTCTTTGCTTGGCTGCAGGAACCAGGTAGGTGCGATGCGCGATCTGGGATTCGTACTCAGTCAATTGAGGAAATTGGAACAAGGTGAGAGTTCATTTAAAAAAAAAAACATGTTGAACATTTTTCTCAATTTTGAGTCAACAATCCCTATATCTAATGACATGTTACCAACAACAACATAAAGAGAGAAGAGGAAAATTATAACATGTTTAAAAATAATAATCTCACTAGAGTAAAATAATAATGAAACTTATTTTAAAAGAAATAATTATAAGAACACATTTTTAAAAAGTGACATTACTCTCATTTAAAGAGTGGAAACATAACTTTTAAGTATGCACATTATGCCAATTTCTTTAAAATTTTGATAGCATTTCATTTCGGTGTTTGAAAATAAATATATTGGCTCAGCTATTTACAGAAATATAATATCATCATCACAAAACAACATAAACATAATATGAAGGCGGGGACTAGCTGCTTTGCAACTATTATCCTTGTTATTTTTAATACATGTAAATTGAGAAATATAATTGTAAGATAATGAAAATAATATTTTATAATTATTAGATATTGATATTTTACTAATGACGTGTAGTATGATCCTTGCTCTAAGTCCACCCTTCTTGGAACATGTTTATTCATATGTATTTATGAATGATGAAAACATAACCATCTGGAGGTGGCAGGTGAGGTGGGTTTGTCTTTGACATAGGGGAATCCACCAATAATCAAACAAAAATGTTTTCTTTGTATTAAGGGTTGAATATTCTTATATCGAAGGAAATCAAAAATATAATTATAATTGGAAATTCATCAATGATAATTTGACAAATATGACATCAATGTATCTCTCAAAAAACAAGCCTATGTACATTAATTCAAAGAGCTCAAGGGGTTGCGAGGAGTTTGGAGAGTTTAGAATTCTACCAAGTGATGAGAGCTTTCAACCACCTGGCAGATACCAACGGAAATGAGAGGGTCTCTTTGAACATTGGAATGTTAAGTTTAAATAGGAGAGTTTCTTTCTTAACATACATCCCATGATAGTTATTCGATCATACTATAGAAGTTGCATGCCCATGAAGCTTAAGGACAAGTGTTGCACCATCTCTTAGTTGACGAGATGGGGAGTAACTTCAGCCTGCCCCTTTGTACATCACTTACTCTTCTACATGCAAGTCAAAGGATCATCCATTAATCATGAAAGGATGGAGCTTTGTAGAGAAGGTGGGATTTCATTTCATGTGGTTCTAGCTTGGTCCAAAGTCCATATCTGGCTCACCCTAATCTTCATAAGGCATTGCAATCTAGTCTCTCCATGTCATTTCAAGAGATTTCAGGCTCTATTTGTGGCTTCTAGGTCTGTGGTTTGCTCTTTTTTTTGTATATTTATGTAATATATCGTTTTTKACCCTTGGCATGTATTAAAWTAGATTATGTAAATGTTGGGACTATGTTAGTATGGATTCCTAGTGCAAAACTCAATGCCAACGCTCAAATAGTGAATGGCTAGGCATATATGGTGTAAATATACATATATAAACCATGTGTTAGGCTTGCCATGGTGAATTAAAGCCAGAGTTCTCTTGTGGTGTTCTCTTCRTCCTATGATGTCCGTTGGAGACTTTCCACTTCCTCTCCCTGTTGATGGGTTTTAGGAAGAAGAAGTCATCATAGAATCACCATACTTGGGATCCTAGAGTATGATCTATGCAAGCAAGCATCTTATAGTCTTGGCTTCTCAAAAGCATAATTGAGAAAAATAGTTGGAGAGATGTTTGGCCAATGCCCTTTAATAGGAGATTGGTGCCTAGGGATCCTTACAGACTTTATATTTAGGCCAATGTAAAAATCAATGATACAATTTAATATATAATATTCCAAAATGGTTGTGAAGAGCACGAGAGGGGCTATGATTCCACTAGAGAGGGAGACGAAAGGTGGACCATGGGAAAGTAAATTTCCTATTGTCAAGTGTCAACCTTAGAACTCATCTATTTTTCTACCATCTTCCTTAAATGAAGCCATCTAATTTCTTTGACTTATTAAAACCAATCATTGAATTCATGTAAGAGGTTGGTACGAAAGTCTTCATACATAGTTATGGAAGCAAGCATTGAGTACAATCATTATGGAAATTTTGAGAGTCCTATAATCATGTAGCCAGAAGTAATGTTAGACAAAATTTCACCAATCCTCTAATTCACATGGACTCTAGCATTCATTCCAACACTCTCACGTTCATTCTCTATGTTGCTCATGGTGTGTTACCCATTTCTATCCAAGGAAAAATCAGGAAATTGACTAAAGTTGACATTGTTAAGGGAAAATTGTGGACATTTTATGAAAGAATAATGGTTGTAGGTGAGCATAGAGGTTGGAAAAGTTAGGAAACCTTCACCCAATATGAATTTGTTGCTCTTTGGATGCTTGAGAACCAAGTATTGACCTTGTATGCAATTCTCATAAATCATATAGAAGATTGGGATATTTTTGCCCACACTTAAGAGCACTAGATGAAAGAATATTTCTAGGATGTATGTAATGCTCTATACTAAACAAATTGGCTAAGCATGAGAGAAAATGATTTGGAGAGAGAGAGAGAGAGAAGCTCGTAGCTTGTTTCCTTTGCCCCATTGGCCTCATAAACTAGCTTGAGGGTGTTATTTGCACGAGATACCTAAAGTTGGGTGAAAAATTGTTCTGACATGGCCAGTTTTTTGGACTTCTTCAATTAAAATATAAGTGTGTTAATGTTGTTTATGAATATGCAAAATTTATGATAAATTTTGTGTTATGAAAATCAATGTATCTTGCATATTGTGTATGATTATGGTTGTTATTTCCACTGCATTCTAATATTTTCATCTACACATGCATTTTATTAAATTATGGGCCTTTTCAAGAGGCTTGTTTAGATGTTATTAGGGAGATAAGGTCTCCAAGGATCGGAATTTGGAAGCTAGTATCATGGCTACCCATCTTGCGATTAGGATTCCTAGGTGGGAACACTACAGTTTGGTATCAAAGCTTCTAGTTACAACATTGGGGCTATATATGTTGATTGTACAGGAATAATTTTGCAGTTTGCTTTTCAAGGTTTGAAAAAATACCTCTAAGTATAATTTGAGGAAAAAAATGGTTGGTGCCTTCCATTGTCAGATTGAAAGCTCCAATGTTCAAATTAGAGTATTGTTAGAAGCATATGGGCATGTTTTGGAAGTGTAACTAATCTGTAAACTGTCGTGGATATTTTGGTGGAACGATTTGTCACAACAGATCTTATTATATTATGAAATCTTTTATTTTTGTAGTTTATTACCTTAGAACATAGATTTATTATTACTAGCTTAGTGCTCAAATTTATGGAAATAGTTGAAATCTAAAATGTAAGAACAAGCAAATGAACACATCATCTTCACAAATGAACACAAGATGTAACCTATTAAATCCAATATGGGAGAAAACCCAGCTAGAAAGTGAGTTATATGCTCTTCTCTCTTTTTCTTAATTAAGAAATGCAAGTACAAAGAAAAGGGCACTCTCTGTGGAGTTGCCTTGGACACTGTGGCTTGAATTGATGCTACATAATCTTCTACCTCCTCTATTATGTTGTAATAACCCACTCCAAGATGCTCTTCTCAACCATGGAAAATATAAATACTAAAAGAATGGAACCCCTTCTCTTCTTAGCGACCCAATATTTAACATATCATGCTAGTTATCTAGGGCTAGGATTAAGGTTTTTGCATGTCTCAACCCTCAATTAGTGTAAGAGTTTTGGACCCTCCATAAATTTCTTGAAAGTACACATGTGACTAATCCAACATGTTTGAGTAATGGGGAATGGCATGGCATCCACTYGATACCATGGTGGTCAACAAGGTAGGTCAACTTATGGGAGSCATAACTTTCGCATATGAATTCCAATTGGGGTGATTTTTGTAATGTTGGAATGCTTTCAATGTGTAGGATGGCATAAAGGGGCTAAGATCTATGCTTACAAATTTTTGACCCCAAAAAACCATCGTTTGATGCCTAAAATTGTCTTTGGAAGGTTTTAGACCCCAAATCACCAAATTGGGACCTGCCCCTAAAATGGTCCCTTTAAACCAATTCCTCCAATTTTTCCACCCATAAAGTACCAAGATAGTTTTAAAACTATATAATGATCCATTCTAAATCAATAACTAGTGTAATTCATGGGATACAAAGTTCATCTCCATGGYGAATTGGGCAAATTGTGAAGACAAATTTTAAAACAAATGCCCAATTCGATTATGATAGAAGTTTGAATTGCTAGTAATGAGTCCAGAATTTTGTCTAGAGGGTAAAAGAATAAGTTGGTAGTTTGAATATGTGGAGGTGTTTACTAAAAATCATGTTAKTTGAGTTAWCATTGACTCAATTAGAGGCCAAGTGGTAATTTGGAAAAATTCAAGGCTGTGACTTTCCAAGTAAACAGTGGTTGAATTGGTCACTATGGTGACAAGGGTTGTGAAGTGACCATGGGGTTATTGCACACATCCCTTATGTTGACATATGCATACCCCATAGATCGGATCAAAGGTACATGTGGGAGCCACATGGAAGGGACAAAATCCATGCAAGAAGCATGGAAGAGTGGTATCGAGAAAGCAATAAGTGGTATTGTGGAGCTTCAAAGAGCAGTTTTGGAAATCGACATTTGAGCTTTTCAATGGTGGAGAAAAAATGGCATTGGAAGGATGATAAGCGATATTGTGGAGCCCCGAAGAACGATTTTGGAAATCGATATTCGAGCTCTGCAATCATTGAAAGAGCACCATGTGTATGGGCAATTTACCATTGTGAAGGGTGTGGGGCATGTTAAAGTTTGGCAACTTCAACCTTTGTAATAGATTAAGCCATTGATCTTGATCCTCACACATGGAGAACATGGAGACTAGAGGATAGGAGACACCCATGATGTTATTATCCTTGGGATATGTGCCACTTGGAAGGATTCGTTTGGTACCATAAGATATGTGGCTCCACGAATTATACACACACAAGCTTTTGTGTGTGTGGATAACATAAAAAAAACAAGGGCCGCAAGGACATAATATGTAATGCATGAGCAGGGTTAAAGGTGACATGGTAGTGACATGTGGTGACATGTAGCCTCCAGGTGGACACCACTACCACATAAGAACGTGACACTTAGCATTCCTCGAAAGTGGAAGATTTTATTAAAAAAAAAAAAATGAAGTTTGAAACCAAAATGTTATTTTGTCCATAACAAGAGTATACAAAGTGAGATGGAGGTGAAATTTTAGGCGGGAGACCACATGGAAAAGGCATATAAAAATGTCATTGAGTGTAAGAAAGAAAATTCAATTCCAAAATTGCAAAAATCAGAGAATATCATCTTTTTAAAGAGCATGATGGTACTATGTCCAAGGCTCCATTTATGATGAAATTAACACTGTGAAGAATAGGGGCATGAGGAAACTCAAATGAGCATTTGGATAGATTCTGAAGAGTTTGGGGCGAAATTGGAAAAACGAGAAAAAGTCCATTATCCTGGGACACTATTAGCAATTTGAAAACTGTAAATGGAGGAAAAGTGATCCGAGACAACAATTATGAAAAAAAAAATCAAATCAACACTTGATATTTTTAATAATATATATAAATTTTCCTGAGTGAAATTTTTTCAGTTTTGAACCATTTGAAATATAATGATTTTCATTAAATTTAACACTGGAAAAAGTGCAAAAAGTGTAAAGTTGATAGTTCCAAATTAATGCAGAAAATGACTAGAGAATCAAATCGTCAAGTTGAAGGCTACTAAGTGTTCCCAATCATAATTATAGTTCTCAATATAAAAGTTTTTCCAATTCTCATTTGATTTTCTTCTATCGATGAAAGAAGTTAGCTTTCGACCTTGATTGCACTAGTAAAAGTGCAAAGATTTGGACAAAAATGGCAACTTCTAGGTGTTATAACTTTTAGCTCAAAACTTAGAACTGAGCATGAATATATTCATTGGAAATTTATTCCATAGGTATGAAGAAGTACTTTTGATTTTTCCAAAATTAGGGAAGAAAATAATGTTCAGCCTTGATTTAACAAAAAATGTTAATATGGGTAGAATCTAACAAATGTAATTGTATGAATATTTTTGTAAATACCTATATCATAGATAGATAGAGGCTAGAATTCAAGATAATTAAATTAACATAGGCTTGGTCTTGGGTGAGCTATGAAAACTATCATCATGGAGCATGCACATGACCTTTATGAATTCGAAGTTGTTTCCATGGGTGAAAATATATAGGCTAGAAATGCAAAGATAGAGTCTAAAGGATGTAGGAATCAAGAGACACCTATAAATATTGCAGAGAGTGGAGCTTGAGGGTAGAGCTTCAAAGATGTAGAGCAATGAAAGACTAATTAAGGCTTAAGAAGAGTAGAACCAATTATACRTAACCATGCTTCAAATTTTGATAGACATGCATAGGAAAACGCATCATGGATAGAATTAAAACAATGCTAGTAGGAGCAAGAATAATTCCATGATTCATTCGCACAAAATATTCTAGAGCACAAGAAGAACCTCCTTAGATGGGACATATACACCATCAGAATTATTTGCTAGTGATTCATTAGCCTTTGAAGGCTCATTATGAGCTTTGAGATGTTCTTGTCGTATGAATAGGAGGAAGAATCCTTTCAGAGACGACCTACATGGAGAATTTCTAAAGGAAAAACCCCCAGATTTGATGGTGAAGTAAAATCTAGACAAGAAGTTGAGGCTTAGCTTCTTGGGATGAGAAAGTATTTCCAAGTCAATGATTACCCTATAAACATGAAGGCCAAAATGGCCATATTTAATTTAAATGGTAGAGTGTTAATTTGGTGCAAGTATCTCAGATAAGTTATGATCTAGAATGGATCATTATCTATTTTTTCATCTATATTGGTACTTTCTGGGTGGAAAAATTGGAGGAATTGGCTTGTCGGGCCCACTTTAGAGGTAGCTCCTAGTTTGGTGATTTAGGGTCTGAAACCTTCCAGTGCCAATTTGAGGTATCACACATCATTTTTGGAGTCAAAAATTTGTAAGCATGGTTCATATCTCCTTGATACAATTCTATACATCAAAATCTTTCCAATAGTGCAAAAATCACCTTAATCAGAGTTTGTATGCAGAAGTTATGCCTCTCACAAGTTGACCTACCTTATTGACCAACATGGTATGGAGTGGATGCCATGTCAACACCCATTACTCACATATGTGGGGATTGTCACATATAGACTTTCAAGAAGATTCTATAGGGTCTAAAACCCTAACACTAATTGAGGGTAGAGACATGCAAAAACCCTAACCCTAACCCTAGACATCTATCAAGCTATGTTAAATATTGGGCCATTAGGAAGAGAAGGGTTTCCATTCTTTTGGTGTTATTATTCTTCCATAATTGAGAAAACCATTTAGAAGTGGAATATTAGAGCATAACAGAGGAGGTGGAAGATTCTTTAGCAACCATTTAGGCCACAGTGTCCATGGCAACTTCATAGTAAATGCCCCCTTCTTTGTCCCTACATTTCATAACTAAGAAAAAGAAAGCAAACCATATGGCTCACCTTCTAGTTGGGTTTTCTCCCTTATTGGGTTTCCTATGTCACATATTGTGTTCATTTGTGTGGATGGTATGTTCATTTGTTTATTATTTCACTTTGGTTTCAGTTATTTCCATAAATTTGAGCTCTAGGCTAGTATAATAAATCTAAGATCTAAGGAAATGAATTGCATAATAAAAGATTTCAGAATATTGTAAGATATGTTGTGATGAAATATTTTAGTGGAATATCCATAGTAGTTTACAAATCATATTGGTATCATATCAGTTTTCTTTGGATTTTTTTTGGGAAATTGTAGGATCCAAGAATTGGCTTAAGAAGAAAGTCGTAGAACCATAGCCATGGTGGATGTGTCTAGTGATAACAACCCTCTAAATGTGGCAGAGGAGAGATTTTCTAAGTTGGAAGAACAAGTCATTGATATCTCTCGCAACATGGCCCTCCTCATGGAAAATCTATTGAACAAGTTTATACCTTTTGGGGAGGTTGGTGGCTCTAACTCAGAAGTAGGATAGAATGAGAAATTAGGAGATAATGAAGACCCATAAAAGAAATTGAAAATAGAGTCGGAGAAAGAGAAAACAAGTTCTAGTTTCAACATTTCTTCACAACCTATGTCTAAAATAGAAGCAAAAGTGGACATCAAACTATACCAAGGTGAGATTGATGTTGTTAAGTTGAATCATTGGTTGCAACCGTTACAAGTTTTTTTCAGTGTTCATAACATTGAAGAAGAGAAAAAGATTTAATTTGCTTGACTAAAATTCAAGGGCCATGCACTAACCTAGTGGGAAAGCCACACAGAGATCTTAGATTGAAGGGTGATCCGTTGATGACTAAGTAGAAGGTGTTTAAAACCCTTATATAGTCCTAGTTCTACCCTATCGGGTATGTAGAGGACCAGTGGATTTGTTGGCATCACTTCAAGCAAAGGCAAGGATAGAGTGTGCAAGAGTACACCACCAAGTTCAGAAAAATGACTATTATGTTGGGTATATATCCCAAGAACCTAGATGTATTCCTCAAGTATATGGGGGGTCTCTGAAGCAAGTGATGCTCTTTAAACCTAGGATTGTTGATGAGGCCTATGTGCAAGCATAGTCGCTGGAAAATATAAGCCATTAGAAAGGACAACCAAGTGGTTCCAAACAGAAAGACCAATAAGATGCTTTCACTAAGGGGAAGAAGAAGTGGAAAAGAAAAGACAAGAAAATAATGACAACTACACATTAGTGCAGGGATCTAGACTGTTGGCTTGGGGTTTTAGACCCAGGGTTCGAAAGGCTTTACCAACAAATACCCCATAGTCATCGGCATATTCAATATTCAAGGACTAAAGAAGGTCTCACCCGAGACACCATGAGAATCACAAAGACAGGAGATTTGTGCAAACCATGAAGGAATAGTATATACATGAGACATCCAACTCGTAACCATGCAATCATTTTGTATTCATTCATAATGTCCACATGAGTGTTGCGCAAAATAATACATAATAGGCATACATTCAAACTAGAATCCATAATATCCAGAGACAAAGATGATTCATGTTTCATTCATTACTCTCAAAGTCATTCAAATACATTTCAATACACAAAGGGTCGTAGCTCACTGAGAATGCATTCAGAGTGAAATGGAGACCAACACTACGCTCAGATATTGATCTACTTTTTCTCTCATATTCTCATAACAACTCTTGAGCAACTAGTCAAGCAGAGCATCACAAGAATTGAACTAACCCTTTTGTAAAACCGTAACTCGTCCAAACTAAATTAACAATGAAAAACTATTTAACCAAAACCCAACCCTTAGATATCCACATGCATTTTTTTGTTTCTACTAGAGTATGGAAATCATACCAAACTTTCCAACTCACCCACAACATCGACCATGACCAGTCGAGTTGTTAGAAAATCTATTACAATCATTACCAAAGATCTTCCAGGATTTGGCATGCATGCAATATTTACAAGTCCTTGCGCACAATACAAATCTAGTTGGTGTGCATAGTAGAACACTAATTGGCATAGTCGTTGAATCTTGGCAACGCGCAATGCAAACTAGTGGTGTGTGCGCAGTGTGGAATTATGGCGCGCACACGCGGTATTGACAAAACCTTAGGGTGCCAAGAAGCCCCCAACACTGTTAGTTCTCTCTTCCTTGAGCCAACAATGTTACTTCATCGTTAGCTTGGTGATGAAGTTTTTAGACCACTTGAGTCAGACTGGTGGAATATCTTTGGCACTCCCTAGTTATGTAAAACATGTCCATCTTTAGTTGTTGTGGTAGGTATGTCAGCCTTTGAATGTCTCACCAAGCCCCGAGGTCGAACTATGAATTCTTTATCCATCCGGGATCTCGACCTTCCCCACGTTGATCTCAGTCTGGATCCCCTCAGAATCCTGGCACCTCCATTATGTGTGCCCGTTATCTTTTTCCTGTCTCTCATGGGATACGGGAGAATAGTTGGGACCACGGTAGTTGGCCTGATATGAGGGACAACCATAAGCGACGAACTGCCTGCTTTAGAATTGGGGTTGTTCCATTGCCTGGGGATCATCTTCTCCCACCCCTTGGGGTCTGGGATGTCATCTACATGAGCTTCAAATCAGAATTCAGAGAACCATGTCGCTTCCTAGGCATTGTTGTTGGCACCCTGTAAGTTGGGTCCCCTACCCAAGAGACGTTTATGGACGTGGTTTATTCGCAAGATCTCCAATGTTGCCATCTGGGCGTTTGTTGTCGTCGACACTGTGGTGTGTCGCTTTTGATGGTTGTTGATATCAATTGCTTAGGGGAATCCTTGGGTAGGCTTAATCCTCGATATCGCTTGCTCCTACCATTTGTGCCTTTCCTACGAGTGATATGGTGTACTCTTTTGGTGATGGATCATGAAGTCCCGAGTTAGCACGCGGATGGTGTCATTCAAAAAATTCACAACCCAATCGCTCATCAACACTTTTGGGCAACAAAACCTAGTGATCACATTTTCAAAGATGAATTGTGAGACCATCTCTGCAGTACAATCTTTCACCGACACAGCTTCTGACCAATGGGTCAAGTATTTTGTTGCAATAATAATGTGTCCCTCCCCATTTCTGCTCGCAAGTGGATTGGTCAAACCCACGAAATCAATTGCCCATTTTTCAAACGGCTCTAGTGTGGTGACTAGAAAAAGTGGTAATTCATCTCTTCTTAAACACTTTCGCTGGAAAATGTCATAGTGCTTGCAATACTCCTTAGGGACTTCAAATACTAACGGCCACCATAACCCCGCATGTAGCATTTTATACATAGTTTTMTTTCCCACGTTGTGTCCCCCTGCAATAGCATGCACCTCGTAGAGGACCATGTCGTGCTCATGTTCTAATATGCACACGTGCAGGATCCCATATGTGCTAAGCTTGTATAAGTGGCCTATGATCAACTCGTAATCGGTGCTCCAAGTCACCAATTGTCTGCACTATGTCTAAGTGTATCCCTCCACCACGTGACCTATTATTAAGTATGGTGTGATCTATGCCAGTTGATCCAACACCACTTCGAACCTGAAGAGTTGTGCATCGAGGAGCTCATCATCTAAATTGCCTCCAACTTCATTTGACTCTATCCTTGAGAGATGGCCAGGCCCAACATTGTGTTTGTCGAGCTTGACTACTACTTCAAACTCAAATATTGGAAAAATAATAGCCATCTGCATATCCTCCCCCCGAACATTGGCTTATTGACCAAGTACTTGAACATCAAATGGCCAGTAAAAAAATTGAAGGGAGTGTCGAGTAAGTAATGTCGAAACTAATGCATGGCATAAACCATTGCATGTCCTTCACTCTTTGTGGTCATATAATTCTTCATAGAATCTGATACCTTGCTGGAAAAATAGACCGGATACTCAATGTTGTCCTCTCCAAGTAGCACAAGCACTATGCCAAGTGAAATTCAAGACACATTCACATGTACATGGAATATCTTGGTTCATCTAGTCCACGGTGTCAAGGCATTTTTACTCATTGAGTGTGAGATCCCTTCCCTCCATTAGGCCATTGAGATTTTATCGAACACCACTATGTTAGAACAACAACTAGTTTTGTTAGAGCCATTAGACGAAGATTGGCGTGTTGCCCTACAACACAAGGAGGTTGCATAAAATTGCTCAAAATCCCATTATGGTCATCATGTCCACTCTCGCTCCTTTAACCATGGTGATCTAGTCATGGTTTACGACCAAGCCCATGATATACTTAGTAATGGAAAGTTCGAATCCTTATGGTAGGTCCCTTACGTTGTTAAGAAATGTTTGGGAAAGGATGCATTTTAACTTGTACGTCTTGATGGTGAATTTCTCGAGAATCCTCACAATGAGTTACACTTTAAAAAGTTTTATCCTTGGGACCATCAACATGAATCATTTTTCCTATCATATATATTTTAGCTTTTACTTCATTTTGGTCTTGCCCCTTTTCTTGACATATGAGCTTTATGGTTTGCTTTAGTTGTATTTCCATATGGATCATTAATCTCTCTATTACATGACTTCATTGATGGAGCGAGTAGCTACAATCAAAATCTAGCATTGGTAGCTTGGGATATTTATTCCTTTTGCATTCACTCTTCCATTAAGCAGTGTTTGCATTGGTTCTGACACTAATAATCAAACGAAATATGATGTTGTGATTGGCTTATTTGTCTATGCTCTCTAATACCACATTCATCACCTTCATGTTCATCTCAATTCCCAACTGCACACAGCTTAGTTGAATTTCTATTATAAGGTTCGTGATCATTGCCTCTTTAGAAAGTATCTATCGAATAGAGAATTGGTTGGACAGTTTGAATCCATTTCATTCATTCATATTTTCTGGAGTCTGAATAACTTTGTGGATTATATTGCAAATCAAATTCTAGATCGACATTTATTACATTGAAAGAAAATTTTGCAAAATGATAACCATAATGCAAGTGTATATCTATAAAAGTGTTTACATTAGAGCCATGCTCTACAAAATATGATACATGTCCATGAAGTTGAAAGTGTTTACATTAGAGCCATGCTCTATCAAAAATATGATACATGTCCATGAAGTTGAAAGTGTTTACATTAGAGCCATGCTCTATCAAAATATGATACATGTCCATGAAGTTGAAAGTGTTTACATTAGAGCCATGCTCTATCAAAATATGATACATGTCCATGAAGTTGAGTGCAAAAATGGGGGCAATTACATCATTGCACTAACTACCTAGTCATAACCCTCGTCATCATCAAATGAGGGATCTCAAGCAATGGGTAGTAGGGCTCATCTCCTCGTGTCTCTTACCACCTGGCCGGCCATAGCAATCCTCCTCATAATAGGTCGCCACTCTGGTGGCAGCCCAAAGCAATCATCAAGTCGACCCTCGTCAAGGTTTCGCCAACCTTGGTCTGTGACTCCCTCTAGTAGCCGATCAATCCGACCTCGTAGGTCCTCCAATAAGCAACCCTCTACTGGCTCTAGATCCACTCTCGATCTCTGTGTTGTTGGTCCAACGTCTCCAACCTCCGCACGACCTCGACGTGGTCGTTTTTGCCCTGTTGGCCTAACTGGCGCTACATCTACACACAAGTCCACAATAAAAGTATCAGCTTTACATCGATCATCTAAATATGAGCAAGTATCAAAATATAGCTATCATATATGCTAGTATGTAAACACAACAAAAAATCACAAGCAAGCACTTACCCTTAGGTCCCCATTCCTGGCCTGCAGGTAGAGGTAACTCTGGGTCTCCCCTGTAATCCATTCCCTCATAAGGGAAGTCCTCAACCTGTATCGGGAGCTGGTCCCAGTGAGCAAAGAAATCCTCTCGATAGACATTGTTTACCACTCCCCCTCCTCCTCGTGCCATAAACTCACCCCATCGACGCATCCGAGGCTCCCTCGGTCCAGCTGCTCGGATGGGATGGTGTGGGCGTAGGGTAGGAATCCTCTCAAAGAAAAAGGAACATAACAGAGTCCCAAAGGCAAAGTCCCCTCCGCCCGCTCGCCTACAGGAGGTCAACTGCCTCCGAATAGCTGTCAACAACATCTGGGCCCATCGAAAATAGGTTCCCTCCAATACTCTTTCTACGATCATCATCTGAACGCCAAATACTCGATGTGGTGAGTGCGAACCCAAAATTCGCACTATTGCTGTTGCCACAGCCCGAGTCTCCAGCCTCGCAATATCTCTAATATAAATCAGCCCATCATGAACCTGCGATCCCCGTGTGCAATGCCGATCAATGAACTCATTTAGGGACAACCCTCGCGGCAACATTGGAAGTATGTCCCCAACCACCCCATAAATGGGTAGTCCTGTGAGAAAATAGATATCAATAAGGGTAAGCTCTATCTGCTCTCCATGCACTATAAAGACTTCGTCATCTACATCCCAGTACTCGATAATCTGTGATAGCAATCTAGCACTGCCACGCATCAACGGGTTCTCAAGGAACTTGAGTAACCCGTATGTCGCCAACTGTCCCCGTAACACTTGGTCTCCACTTATCTCATCTCGAAGGGCCTCAAAATCCCTCTCTCTCCATCGCACTTGCATCCTGGGTGCCTGCACATCAAACAAACCAATCTTCGTGTCAGTAAAAAAAATTCATTTTCATGCACATATTTTTGGTTCTCTGTCACACTAAGCGCACATAGTTGTTACCCGTACAGCTACACACTGAGTGCACAATGCATATGTCCATAAGTTAATTATAAAATAGAAAGTAAAAAATAAATAATATCAGAGTCATAGGAAAATATTTGAAGATCTATTGCAGAAATTACAAGTGAATTTTATTCCTCTTTTATTCTTTTAATTGATAATACTTCTGCAATCAAGTTGGTCAAGAATTCCAAATTTCATGATCTAACCAAGTACATCAACACAAAGTATATCTAATTTGATATCATGTAGATACCAAAATTATTAACATAAGACATTGTTCCACAAATAAACAAATTGCAGACATCTTCATCAAAACACCTGGAGAAAACCAATAATTACATCTTTATGTAAGCTTCAAGTTAATAGAATAATCATCCTGTAGAGTTATTATTCCAATCCAATGCTTCGCCTTACCATATTTTTCTCATACAAAGATTTAATTATTAAAACTGGAAGTTTGGCTTTAACGAACATGCACCTACAAGGGTAGTGTAATTTAGATGGATCGATCGAATGAGTATCACACCTTTAGAAGGGCTCTAACCCTTTCCACACTTTCCAAAATACCGAATGGAATCCACATCTCCTCGCTTTATTACTTTTGTGTTTTGTTTGTTCTAAGTTTATCTTGGTACAGAAGAAAGTTGACACCATCGAGTAGAACTTCATCCACCAAAACTTCAACAGGGTGTCAGTCAAGAGGAAGCAAAATAAGAAGCAGAAAATTGAGGCCCAAGTAACCAAAGAGTTTATTTATGTTGAAGACAATGTTGTTGAGCAGACTAGATGGTTCGATGCCCGCAGCAGACACACAGGAGAACTGTTATCTTCAATTTCAATAAGCGATACGTGCACCATTCTCAAGATTGAGATCGGCTTTGTTGTGATTTTGGCTTTGATCAATACAAAGAAGATCTTTATATTTTTGTTTAACATAAAATGTCATTTATATCTTACTTGGTCGTTATCTTGATCTTATGACACTTCGCTTTTTTGGACAACATATAAACTTGAAGGTGATTCCTTTTTCCTTATACTGTGTGTATAATTAATTTGACATGATTTTTCTTTTCTCAGTTTGAAAGTCTATACCTTGTGCGTACGTTATTGTGGGTTCGCAATACTAGTACCGGAATGCAAGTTTGACGGCCATTGGAGGGATAATGGGGGTTGGCTAGAGGAGATGCTATAAACCTTATGTTCATTATTTGATCTGTAAACG
>JASDQU010738936.1:78373-109147 GCA_032191745.1 Picea mariana
CCCCCCCCTCCGGTTAAAAGCAAAATGGTCGGGGGGGTCCGGAATACTCTGAGCGCCGTAGATCTGGGCGCCACGATCTGGACCGTCAGAAAATGCATGGAGCATAAATCAGGAGCGAAGAAATATGTGTTGGGAAAACTTAGGATAAGTGCATCTTACGGGTTTTTCCCAAACTTTTCACATAGACACCACTAAGGGGCTTTGACCAAACTATTCTTAGGCATTTGAGACATGGTGTAACATTTTCATCAAGCTGGTTTCATTGGGGTGAAACAAATGAAACAACTAACCTTCATGCTAACCTATCTTCCTAGGACAATTAACCCAGATTAAACTGTTGGGTTAAGAAATTACTCTACCTAAGGGCTATCTGACCAGGATTAGATAGTCTGGTCAGATGTATTCACTAATCTAACCTAAGGGATATCTGACCAGGATTAGACGGTCTGGTCAGATTTATTCACTAATCTAACAACATTAAATTTAAAAAGAACTTGGCCATGCTTGAAAGGTATGGCCAAGTTACTATTATTGCATGGGGCTCTCAATTCAATTCTTTTATGCCCTCTTTTTTTTTCTCTCTTTTATTTTTTTATTTTTATTTTTTGGTTTATTTGCAGAATGAAAAATCATTTGTCAACAAAAATACTAGAGACAGATAATATCTCAGTCACCAGTTGATTCCCATAAATTATGGGGTGATAACATTATGAAAATCAATGTATCTTGTATCTTGCATATTGTGTATGATTATGCTTGGTATTTCTACTACATTCTAATATTTTCATCTACACATGCATTTTATTAAATTATGGGCCTTTTCAAGAGGCTTGTTTAGATGTTATTAGGGAGATATGGTCTTTAAGGATCGGAATTTGGAATCTAGTATCATGGATACCCATCTTGCGATTAGGATTACTAGTGGGAACACTACAGTGTGTTATCAGAGCTTCTAGTCACAACATTGGGGCTATATATGCTGACTGTACATGAATGATTTTACAGTTTGCATGTCAAGGTTTGCCAAAATACCTCAATAAGTATAATTTGAGGAATAAAATGGTTGGTGCCTTCCATTGTCAGATTTAAAGCTCCAATGTTCAAATTGGAGTATTGTTAGAAGCATATGGGCGTGTTTTGGAAGTGAAACTTATCTGCAAATTGTCGTGGATATTTCGTTGGAACAATTTGTCACAGCAAATCTTACAATATTATGAAATATTTTATTTTTGTAGTTTATTACCTTAGATCATAGATTTATTATTACTAGCTTAGTGCTCAAATTTATGGAAATAGTTGAAATCTAAAACGTAAGAACAAGCAAATGAACACATCATCTTCACAAATGAACACAAGGTGTAACTTATTAAACCCAATATGGGAGAAAACCCATCTAGAGAGTGAGTTCTATGCTATGCTCTCTTTTTCTTAATTAAGAAATGAAAGTACAAAGAAAAGGGCACTCCATGTGGAGTTGCCTTGGACATTGTGGCTTGAATCGATGCTACATAATCTTATACCTCCTCTATTATGTTGTAATAACCCACTCCAAGATTCACTTATCAACCATGTAACAATAGCAATACTAAAATAAGGGAACCCCTTCTCTTCTTAGCGACCCAATATTTAACATATCATGCTAGTTTTCTAGGGCTAGGATTAGGGTTTTTGCATGTCTCAACCCTCAATTAGTGTAAGAGTTTTGGACCCTCCATAATTTTCTTGAAATTCCATATGTGACTAATCCAACATGTTTGAGTAATGGGGGATGGCATGGAATCCACTCGATACCATGGTGGTCAACAAGGCAGGTCAACTTATGGGAGCCATAACTTTCACATACGAACTCCAATTGAGGTGATTTTTGTAATGTTGGAATGCTTTTGATGTGTAGGATAGCATCAAGGGGCTAAGAGATATGCTTACAATTTTTTGACCCCCAAAAGCATCATTTGATGCCTAAATTTTTTTTTGGAAGGTTTTAGACCCCAAATCACCAAATTGGGACCTGCCCCTAAAATGGGTCCTTCAAGCCAATTCCTCCAATTTTTCCACCCATAAAGTACCAAGATAGTTTTGAAACTATATAATGATCCATTATGAATCAGTAACTAGTGTAATTCATGAGATACAAAGTTCATCTCCATAGTGAATTGGGCAAATTGTGAAGAATGATTTTAAAACAAATGCCCAATTTGCTTATGATAGAAGTTTGAATTGCTAGTAATGAGTCCAAAATTTTGTCTATAGGGTAAAAGAATAAGTTGGTAGGTTGAATATGTGGAGGTATTTACTAAAAATCATGTTAGTTGAGTTAACATTGACTCAATCAGAGGCCAAGTGTTAATTTGGAAAAATTCAAGGCTGTGATTTTCCAAGTAAACAGTGGTTGAATTGGTCACTATGGTGACAAGGTGGAAAAATTCAAGGCTGTGACTTTCCAAGTAAACAAACAGTGGTTGAATTGGTCACTATGGTGACAAGGGATATGAAGTGATAATGGGGTTATTGTACACATCTCTTATGTTGACATATGCATACCCCATAGATCGGATCAAAGGTACATGTGGGAGCCACATGGAAGGGACAAAATCCATGCAAGAAGCGTGGAAGAGTGGTATCGAGAAATCAATAAGTGGTATTGTGGAGCTTCAAAGAGAAGTTTTGGAAATCGACATTTGAGCTTTTCAATGGTGGAGAAAAAATGGCATTGGAAGGGTGATAAGCGATATTGTGGAACCCCGGAGAACGATTTTGGAAATTGATATTCGAGCTCTGCAATCTTTGAAAGAGAACCATGTGTATGGGAAATTTACCATTGTGAAGGATGTGGGGCATGTTAAAGTTTGGCAACTTCAACCTTTGTAATAGATCAAGCCATTGATCTTGATCCTCTCACATGGAGAATGTGGATACTAGAGGATAGGAAAGACCCACGATGTTATTATCCTTGGGATATGTGCCACTTGGAAGGGTTCATTGGTACCATAAGAAATGTGGCCCCACAAATTGTACACACAAGCTTTTGTGTGTATGGATAACATAAAAAAAAAAACAAGGGCCATAGGGACATAATATGTAATGCACGAGAAGGGTTAAAGGTGACATGATGGTGACATGTAGCCTCCAGGTGGACACCACTACCACGTAAGCACGTGACACATAGCATTCCTCGACAATAGAAGAGTTTATTAAAAAAAAATTGAAATGAAGTTTGAAACCAAAATGTTATTTTGGCCATAATAAGAGTATACAAAGTGAGATGGAGGTGAAATTTTAGGCCGAAGACCACATAAAAAATGCCGAAAAAAATTTCATTGAGGGTAAGAAAGAAAATTCAACTCCAAAATCACAAAAATTAGAGAATATCAGCTTTTTAAAGAGCATGATGGTACTATGTCCAAGGATCCATTTATGATGAAATTAATGATGGTACTATGTCCAAGGATCCATTTATGATGAAATTAATGATGGTGCTATGTCCAAGGATCCATTTATGATGAAATTAAGAATATGAAGAATAGGGGCGGTAATGAGGAAACTCAAATGAGCATTTGGATAGATTATGAAGAGTTTGGGGCGAAATTGGAAAAACAAGACAAAGTCCACTATCCTGGGACACTATTAGCAATTTGAAAACTGTAAATGGAGGAAAAGTGATCGGAGACAACAATTATGAAAAAAAATCACAAATCAACATTTGATATTTTTAATAATATATATATAACTTTTCCCTAGTGAAAAATTTTCAATTTTGAACCAATTGAAAGATAATGATTTTCATTAAATTTAACATTGGAAAAAGTGCAAAAGGTGTAAAGTTGATAATTCCAAATTAATGCAGAAAATGACTAGAGTATCAAATCATCAAGTTGAAGGCTACTAAGTGTTCCCAATCATAATTATAGTTCTCAATATATAAAAAAATCCAATTCTCATTTGATTTTATTCTATTGATAGAAGAAGTTAGTCTTCGAGCTTGATTGCACTAGTAAAAGTGCATAGATTTGGACAAAAATGGCAACTTCTAGGCGTTATAACTTTTATCTCAAAACTTAGAACTGAGAATGAGTATATTCATTGGAAATTTATTCCATAGGAGCATAAGCTTGAAGACTTATGCTATGAAGAAGTACTCTTGATTTTTCCAAAATTAGGGAAGAAAAGAATTTTTAGCCTTGATTTAACAAAAAATGTTAATATGGGTAGTATCTAACAAATGTAATTGTATGAATATTTTTGTAGATACCTATATCATAGATATATAGATAGAGGCTAGAATTCAAGATAATTAAATTAACAGAGGCTTGGTCTTGGGTGAGCTATGAAAACTATCATCATGGAGGATGCACATGACCTTTATGAATTTGAAGTAGTTTCCATGGGTGAAAATATATAGGCTAGAAATGCAAAGATAGAGTCTAAAGGACGTAGGAATCAAGAGACACCTATAGATATTGAAAAGACTGGATCTTGAGGGTAGAGCTTCAAATATGTAGATCAATGAAAGACTAATTAAGGCTTAAGAAGAGTAGAACCAATTATACATAGCCATGCTTCAAATTTTGGTAGACATGCATATGAAAACGCATCATGGATAGAATTCAAACAATGCTAGTAGGAGAAAGAATAATTCCAGGATTCATTCTCACAAAAGGTTCTAGAGAAAAAGAAGAACGACCATAGATGGGACATATACAACATCAGAATATACTTCTTCAGATGTTCTTGTCGTAGGAATAGGAGGAAGAATCCTTTCAGAGACGATATACATGGATAATTTTGAAAGGAAAAACCCCCAAATTTGATGGTGAAGTAAAATCTAGACAAGAAGTTGAGGCTTAGCTTCTTGGGATGAGAAAGTATTTCCAAGTCAATGATTACCCTATAAACATGAAGGCCAAAATTACCATATTTAATTTAAATGGTAGAGCGTTAATTTGGTGTAAGTATCTTAGATAAGTTATGATCCAGAATGGATCATTATATAATTTTTCATCTATCTTGGTACTTTCTGGGTGGAAAAATTGGAGGAATTGGCTTGTAGGGTCCATTTTAGAGGTAGGTCCTAGTTTAGTGATTTAGGGTCTAAAACCTTCCAGAGCCAATTTGAGGCATCGCACATCATTTTTGGAGTCAAAAATTTGTAAGCATAGTTCATATCTCCTTGATACAATTATATACATCAAAATCTTTCCAACATTGCAAAAATCACCTTAATCAGAGTTTGTATGTAGAAGTTATGCCTCTCACAAGTTGACCTACCTTATTGACCAACATGGTATGGAGTGGATGCCATGTCAACCCCCATTACTCACAGATGTGGGGATAGTCACATCTAGAATTTCAAGAAGATTCTATAGGGTCTAAAACACTAACATTAATAGAGGGTAGAGGCATGCAAAAACCCTAACACTAACCCTAACCCTAGACATCTATCAAGCTATGTTAAATATTGGGCCATTAGGAAGAGAAGGGTTTACATTATTTCGGTGTTATTAATGTTCCATAATTGAGAAAACCATTTAGGAGTGGAATATTAGAGCATAAAGAAGGAGTTTGAAGATTCTTTAACAACCATTTAGGCCACAGTGTCCATGGAAACTCCATAGTAAATTCCCCCTTCTTGTACCTGCATTATATAACTAAGAAAAAGAAAGCAAAGCATATGGCTCACCTTCTAGTTGGGTTTTCTCCCTTATTGGGTTTCCTATGTCACATATTGTGTTCATTTGTGTGGATGGTATGTTCATTTGTTTATTATTTCACTTTGGTTTCAATTATTTCCATAAATTTGAGCTCTAGGCTAGTATAATAAATCTGAGATCTAAGGAAATGAAATACATAATAAAAGATTTCAAAATATTGTAAGATATGTTGTGATGAAATATTTTAGTGGAATATCCGTAGTAGTTTACAAATCATATTGGTATCATAGTCATTTTCTTTGGATTTTTTGGGGAAATTGCAAGATCTGGGAATTGGCTTAAGAAGAAAGTCACAAAACCATAGCCATGGTGTATGTGTCTAGTGATAACAACCCTCTAAATGTGGCAAAGGAGAGATTTTCTAAGATGGAAGAAAAAGTCATTGATATCTCTCGCAACATGGCCCTCCTCATGGCGGATCTAGTGAACACGTTTATACCTTTTGGGGAGGTTGGTGTCTCTAACGCAGAAGTAGGATCGAACGAGAAATTAGGAGATAATGAAGACCCAAAAAAGAAATTGAAAATAGAGTCGGAGAAAAAGAAACCAAGTTCTAGTTTCAACATTTCTTCACAACCTATGTCTAAAATAGAAGCAAAAGTGGACCTCAAACTATACCAAGGTGAGATTGATGTTGTTAAGTTGAATCATTGGTTGCAACCGTAACAAGTTTTTTTCAATGTCCATAACATAGAAGAAGAGAAAAATATTTAATTTGCTTGACTAAAATTAAAGGGCCATGCACTAACCTAGTGGGAAAGCCACACAAAGACCTTAGACTGAAGGGTGATCCGTTGATAACTAAGTAGAAGGTGTTTAAAACACTTATCTAGTCCTAGTTCTACCCTATCGAGTATGTAGAGGATCAGTGGATTTGTTGGCATCACTTCAAGCAAAGGAAAGGATAGAGTGTGCAAGAGTACACCACCAAGTTAAGAAAAATGACGATTATGTTGGGTATATATCCCAAGAACCTATACGTATTCCTCAAGTATACGGGGGGTCTACACAATCATTTACTGAAGCAAGTGATGCTCTTTAAACCTAGGATTGTTGATGAGGCCTATGTGGAAGCATAGTAGCTGGAGAATATAATCCATTAGAAAGGAAAACCAAGTGGTTCCAAACAAAAAGACCAATAATATGCTTTCACTGAGGGGGAGAAGTGGAAAAGAAAAGACAAGAAAATAATGACAACTACACATTAGTGTAGGGATCTATAATGTTGGCTTGGGGTTTCAGACCCAAGGTTCGAAAGGATTTACCAACAAATACCCCATAGTCGTCGGCATATTCCATATTCAAGGACTAAAGAAGGTCTCACCCGAGACGCCATGAGAATCACAGAGACAGGAGATTTGTGCAAACCATGAAGGAATAGTACATACATGAGACATCCAACTCGTAACCATGAAATCATTTTGTATTCATTCATAATGTCCACATGATAAGCATACATTCAAACTAGAATCCATAATATCCAGAGACAAATATGATTCATGTTTCATTCATTACTCTCAAAGTCATTCAGATACATTTCAATACACAAAGGGTCGTATATCACTGAGAGTGCATTCAAAGTGAAACGAAGACCAACAATACGCTTAGATATTGATCTACTTTTTCTCTCATATTCTCATAAAAACTTCTGAGCAACTAGTCAAGCAGAGCATCATAAGAATTGAACTAACCCTTTTCTAAAACCCTAACTCATCCAAACTAACATAACAATGAAAAACTATTTAACAAAACCCAACCCGTACATATCCACATGCATTTCTTTTGTCTCTACTGGAGCATGGCAATCATAACAAACTTTCCAACTCACCCACAACATCGACCATGACCAGTCGAGTTGTTAGAAAATTTGTTACAATCATTACCAAAGATGTTACAGGATTTGGCATGCATGAAAACTTTACAAGTCCTTAGGCATAGTACAAATTTGGTTGGCGTGCACAGTAGAACACTAGTTGGCATAGTCGTTGAATCTTGGCGACGTGCAGTGCAAACTAGTGGAGCTTGCACAATGTGGAATTATGGCGCGCACACGCAGTATTGCCAAAACCTTCGGGTTCCAAGAAGCCACCAACACTATTAGTTGGTTCTTCCTTGAGCCAACGACGTTACTTCTTCGTTAGCTTGGTGATGAAGTATTTAGACCACTTGAGTTATACTGGTGGAACATCTTTGGCAGTCCTTGGTTATGTAAAATATGTCCATTGTTAGTTGTTGTGGTGGGTATGTCATCCTTTGAATGTCTCACCAAGATCCGAGGTCGAACTGTGAATTCTTTATTCATCGGAGATCTAGACCTTTCCAATGTTGATCTCGGTCTGGATTCCCTCGGAATCCTGGCACCTCCAGTGTGTGTGCCTGTCATCTTTTTCCTGTCTCCCACGGGATATGGGAGAATAGTTGGGACCAGGGTAGTTGGCATGATATGAGGGACAACCATGAGCGACGAATTGCCTGCTTCAGAATTGGGGTCGGTCCATTGCATGGGGATCATCTGCTCCCACCCCTTGGGGTTCGGGATGTTGTCTACATAAGCTTCAAATCAAAATTCAGAGAACCATGTCACTTCCTAGGCATTGTTGTTGGCACCCTGTAAGTTGGGTCCCCTACCCAAGAGACGTTTATGGACGTGGTCTATTCATAATATATCCAATGTTTCCATCTGGGCGTCTATTGTCGTTGGCACTATGGTGTGTTGCTTTTGATGGTTGTTGATATCCATTACTTAGGGGAATCCTTTGGTAGGCTTAATCCTTGATATCACTCACTCCTACCATTTGTGCCTTTCCTACAGGTGATATGGTGTACTCTTTGGTGATGGATCATGAACTCCTGAGTTATCACGTGGATGGTGTCATTCAAAAAATGCACAACCTAATCGCTCATAAACTCTTTTGGGAAACCCAACTTGGTGATCACATTTTCAAAAATGAAGTGTGAGATCGTCTCTGCAATACAATCTTTCATCGGCGCAACTTCTGACTAATGGGTCAAGTATTATGTTGCAATAATAATGTGTCCCTCCCCGTTTATGCTCGCAAGTGGATTGGTCAGACCCACAAAATTGATTGCCCATTTTTCAAACGGATCTAGTGTGGTGACTATAAAAAGTGGTAATTCATCTCTTCTTGAAGACTTCCATTGGAAAATGCCATATTGCTTGCAATATTCCTTAGCGTCTTCAAATACTAATGACCACCATAACCTCGCATGTAGCATTTTCTACATGGTTGCCTTTCTCGCATTGTGTCCCCCTGCAATATCATGCACCTTGTAGAGGACCATGTCGCGCTCATGTTCTAATATGCACCCGTGTAGGATCCCATCTGTGCTAAGATTGTACAAGTGGCCTATGATCAACTGGTAATTGTTTGCACTGTGTCTAAGTGTATCCCTCCATCATGTGACCTATTATTAAGTATGGTGTGATCTATGCCAGTTGATCCAGCACCACTTCGAACCTGAAGAGTTGTGCGTTGAGGAGCTTATCATCTAAACTCCCTCCATCTTCATTTGACTCTATCCTCAAGAGATGGTTAGGCCCAACATTGTCTTTGTCGAGATTGAATACTACTTCAAATTCAAATTCTTGGAAAAACAATAGCCATCGGCATATCCTCCCCCCCAACACTGGCTTATTGACCAAGTACTTGAACACCGAATGGTCAATAAAAAATTTGAAGGGAGTGTCGAGTAATTAATGTTGAAACTCATGCAAGGAATAAACCATTGCATGTCCTTCGCTCTCTATGGTCATATAATTATTCACAGAATTTGATACCTTCTTGCTGGAAAAATAGACTGGGTGGTTAATGTTGTCTTCTCTGAGTAGCACAAGCACTATGCCAAGTGAAATTGAGGACACATTCACATGTACGTGGAATATCTTGGTTCATCTAGTCCACGATGTAAAGGCATGTTTACCCATTGAGTGTGAGATCCCTTCCCTCCATTAGGCCATTGAGATTTTATCGAACACCACTATGTTAGAACAACTAGTTGTGTTAGAGCCATTAGACAAAGATTGGCGTGTTTCCCTACAACACAAGGAGGTTGCATAAAATTTCTCCAAATCCCATTATGGTCATCATGTCCACTCTCGCTCCTTTAACCAGGGTGATCTAGTCTTGGTTTACGATCAAGCCCATGATATACTTAGTCATGGAAAATTCGAATCATTATGGTAGGTCCCTTACGATGTCAAGAAATGTTTGGGAAAAGACGCATTTTAACTTGTCGGTCTTGATGGTGAATTTCTCAAGCATCCTCACAATGAGTTACACTTTCAGAAGTTTTATCCTTGGGACCATCAACATGAATCATTTTTCATATATATATATATATATATATATATATATTATCTTTTACTTCATTTTGGTCTTGCCCCTTTTCTTCACATATGAGATTTATGGTTTTCTTTTGTTGTATTTCCATATGGATCATTAATCTCTCTATTACATGACTTAATTGATGGAGCGAGTAGCTGCAATCAAAATCTATCATTGGTATCTTGGGCTGTTTATTCTTTTTTCAGTCACTCTTCCATTAAGCGGTGTTTACATTGGTTCTGACACTAATAATCAAACGAAATATGATGTTGTGATTGGCTTACTTATCTATGCTCTCCAATCCCGCATTTGTCACCTTCATGTTCATCTCAATTCCCAACTGCACACAACTTAGTTGAATTACTATTATAAGGTTCGTGATCATTGCCTTTTTAGAAAGTATCTATCGATTAGAGAATTGGTTGGACAGTTTGAATCCATTTCATTCATTCATATTCCCTAGAGTTTGAATAGCTTTGTGAATTATATTGAAAATCAAATTCTAGATCAAAATTTATTACATTGAAAGAAAATTTTGCATATACATATAATGATAATTATACATATACATAGAATGATAACCATACGATCATAAACACATGTAAATAGTAAAGACAAACCATCATTGCATTTTCTTTCAGAAGAGGCGTAAATCAAATACCATAATGCAAGTGTATATCTATATATCAAAAATAAAAGTGTTTACATTAGAGTCGTTCTCTATCAAAATATGATACATGTCCATGAAGTTGAAAGTGTTTACATTAGAGCAATGCTCTATCGAAATATGATAGATGTCCATGAAGTTGAGTACAAAAATGGGGGCAATTAGATCATTTCACTAACAACCTAGTCATAACCCTCGTCATCATCAAATGAGGGATCTCAAGAAATGCGTGGTAGGGCTCATCTCCTGATGTCCCTTACCACCTGGCCAGCCATAACAATTCTCCTCATAATAGGTCGCCACTCTGGTGGCACCCCAAAGCAATAATCAAGTCGACCCGCGTAAAGGTTTCGCTAACCTTGGTATGTGACTCCCTCTAGTAGTCGATCAATCCGACCTCGTAGGTCCTCCAATAAGAAACCCTTTATTGGCTCTAGATCCACTCTTGATCTCCGTGTTGTTGGTCCAACGTCTCCAACCTCCACACGACCTCGACGTCATCGTTTCCCTTTTAGCCTAATTGGAGCTACATCTACACACAAGTCCACAATAAAAGTATCATCTTTACATCAATCATCTAAATATGAGCAAGTATCAAAATATAGCTATCATATATTCTAGTATATAAACACAACAAAAAATACACAAGTATCCTCGATGGGTAGCACAGTTGGTTGGATCCCCGCTGCCAATACTTTGGCCTTCTGCCACGAGGTCGTGGTTCAACTCTCTGGGTCCACCGGGGTTGGGCACGATGTGGCCCTTCGGGTGGCTTGCCAGTGATATATTCTAGGTTAAAAAAAAAAATAACACAAACACTTACCCTTAGGTCCCCATTCCTGGTCTGCAGGTAGAGGTAACTCTGGGTCTCCCCTGTAATCCATTCCCTCATAAGTGAAGTCCTCAACCTGTATTGGGAGTTGGTCCCAGTGAACAAAGAAATCCTTACTATAGACATTGCTTACCACCCCCCCTCCTCGTGCCATAAACTCACCMTGTGTATGGTGTTGGCATAGGGATGACTATTCTATTAACATAAGCCAATTACGTTAGATTTCGTTTAAATTGAAATATTATTTCTGAATAAAATGAGTACACATAAGTGATTAGGTTAAATTTGTGGCATTACCAAGAAACATTGTACATTTCATTGTTTTTATCCCCAAGTGCAAATATTTGTTAAGGTGTATTGAATGCAAAAATATACTTTTTACATATCAAACTTTCACTTCTTCGAATTTTTTTCTTGGAAACAAATTGATGTTGTCATAGAATCATCTCATTATTAGTCTTGGTCGAAGGAAGGGACTATAGCATTCCATTATGAGTTGAATGAATATTCATTCATGTTTGACTTTTAATACATTTATTATATCCATAACTTTTTAGCATAATTTGTAATTTTTCTTATTAAATAGTTTTCATAAAATTATTTGTTTACAATCCTATTGGTTTTAACATTTGAAATATTATTTCTGAATAAAATGAGTACACATAAGTGATTAGGTTAAATTTATGGCATTACCAAAAAACATTGTACATTTCATTGTTTTTATCCCCAAGTGCAAATATTTGTTAAGGTGTATTGAATGCAAAAATATACTTTTTACATATCAAACTTTCACTTCTTCGAATTTTTTTCTTGGAAACAAATTGATGTTGTCATAGAATCATCTCATTATTAGTCTTGGTCGAAGGAAGGGACTATAGCATTCCATTATGAGTTGAATGAATATTCATTCATGTTTGATTTTTAATACATTTATTATATCCATAACTTTTTAGCATAATTTGTAATTTTTCTTATTAAATAGTTTTTATAAAATTATTTGTTTACAATCCTATTGGTTCTAACATTTGAAGCTTTATTGCAGACTTAGTTTCTTTGAATGTAGTTTTCCATTCCCTATCCTAACTTTTTAGCATGATTTGCAATATCCAATTATTTTCATTGTTACATAACCTAAGTAACAAGTTCGAAGTGCTCTAACACAATGTAATTTTTTCATTTTCATTAACCCAAGTTCTAAGTTTTTTGTCTAAGTTTTAAGTTTTAACTTTGTCGAGTCTTTACATGATCTAATATGACTAGTATTACAAATGATTAATATAAGGTTGAGTATTGATTCTCCTTGATAACTCTGAAGCCATTTCCTCCACAACCATTACAACACTGCCTAGCTACCACCTTCACAAGACCGCCTTGGCAATACTCATGACCTTGGTTTCCAAATCAAATTTTATGATTACTCATCACCTCCATCATTTTCCAGTTCTAATGTTCAATTGGATCATCTTCGCCATGCCCCCTACAAATTTATTGAAAAGATTCAGTTCTACAACTTCGTCTGAGTTAAACTTTGCAAATTACAAACTTCATACAACTTTATCATTAAGGTATCTCATTTTCATTCATATTTATTGTTTGCAAGTCGAAAATTGTCAAATTATACAAATATTAGCAGTAGTGTATTAGTAATTCAAACATAAGAGGTAGAGCCAGTTTCAGAGGCATAAGATGTGGCTCAGGAAAATATTTGAAGATCTGTAGGAGAAATTACAAGTGAATTCTACCCCTCTTCTAGTTGACAATACTTCTGCAATCAAGTTGGCCAAGAATCCCAGATTCCATGATTGAACCAAGCATATAAACACAAAGTATACCTGATTTGATATCATGTAGATTCCAATACTATTAACATAAGACATTGTTCCACAAATGAGCAAATTGTAGACATCTTCACCAAAGCACTAGGAAGACAAAATTTTGAGAAGTTCAGAATGATGCTTGGACTCACACACACCCCTTCGAATTAAGGGGGGAATGTTGGACACATAATCATTTGTGGGTGCATTACTTGTAACAATAATGTACATATTAAGCGTCCTAGGTGATAAGAAGAGTCATATGTTGGAGAAAACCAATGGTTGCATCTTTGTGTATTTATTGAGCTTCATGTTAATAGCATAATAATCCTGTAGAGTTATGATTCCAACCCAATGCTTCGTCTGACAATACTTTTCTCATACACAGATTTAATTATTAAAACTTAAGGTTTGAATTTAACGAACATGCACTTACAAGGGTACTGTAATTTAGATGAATCGATTGAATGAGGATCGCACCTTTAGAAGGGCTCTAACCCTTTCCACGCTTTCCAAAATACCGAATGGAATCCACATCTCCTCGCTTTATTACTTTTGTGTTTTGTTTGTTCTAAGTTTATCTTGGTACAAAAGAAAGCTGACACCATCGAGTAGAACTTCATCCACCAAAACTTCAAAAGGGTGTTAGACAAGAGGAAGAAAAATAAGAAGCAGAAAATTGAGGCCCAAGTAACCAAAGAGTTTATTTATGTTGTAGACAATGTTGTTGAGTAGACTGGATGGCTTGATGCCCACAACAGACACAGAAGAACTATTATCTTCAATTTCAATAAGTGATACGTGCACCATTCTCCAAATTGAGATCAGCTCATTGTTGTCCATGCCATGTTGATAAAAGTTTGTTGTGATTTTGGCTTTGATCAATACAAAGAAAATCTATATATTTTTGTTTATCATAAAATGTCATTTATATCTTGGTCGTTATCTTGATCTTATGATGCTTCGCTTTTTGGGACAACATATAAACTTTAAGGTGATTCATTTTTCCTTATACTATGTGTATAATTAATTTGACATGATTTTTCTTTTCTCAGTTTGAAAGTCTATACCTTGTGTGTACGTTGTTGTGGGTTCACAATACTAGTACCATAATGCAATTTTGATGGCCATTGGAGGGATAATGGGGGTTGGCTAGAGAAGATGCTATAAACCTTATGTTCATTATTTGATTTGTAAATGGTAGGCATATGACCTATCCATCTCACCAACACATACACTTCTATGGAAAAAAAATCTTCTTGCTATATTCATCTTCTTCGATTGGATATAATCCCTGGAATATGTCGATAAATAGCCTATCAACCAAAAGACAAACCAGTCGACCTCCCAATAGTTGGGTCAAAAAAAATGACAAACAAGTTGATTGGGAGAAGGGAAAGTCTACTATTTGCAATTCGGATAGACCAAATAATAAACTTGTCGACCACCCACTAGTCGAGTCGACCCAATGGATGACCAATCAAATGCTTTGATGGTCGAGTCGACCAAATGAAAGTACGATTGACTACTCTAGTGGTCAGGTCGAACAAATGAAATCCCATTCCAATGAGTCGACCAACAGTTAAAAAAAATAGCTAGAGGGCAGATTTGATTTTCAACAACAAAGGAAAAATGTTTGCAAGTCGATTTGGGTAACCCACAACAAATAAAAACATATAGGGGCAATTTTTGGTCACCCACAACTAATAAAAATAATGCAAGGACAAATTTAGATGCTCAATAGTGAACAAAAACGCCCAGGTAGTAGTGAATTCGCCCAAGTATAAATTTTCCTAGACAGTAAATGAAATGCACATGGGTTCGTAAATTCTCCCAATTAATTTTAAATTCACCTCGACGGTAGAAGAACGCTTTGGACGAGTGCTACAAGCTAAAAAAGACACTTCAATAGAGTATGCATAGATTGTCGTGACTCAAAACCAAATTCCCAAAGCATAGATTGCAGTAACTTGTAGATTCAACATTTAAATGGGACTTTTATTATGTTAAGAAGAAAATTACAATGGGGTGAGCTATACACAGACTTTGTGTATTGTTACTCACTGACAATACAAAATTGCAGAGGCCAAGGCTCAAAGACACCCTTTCTTAGAGTGAACAGGCACATTAACTCCTTCGTCCACTCAACTTCGAGTTGGCTACCCTCTCGAGCTCTAATTTATACTATTGTCCTTCCCTATTTCTCCTTGCATCTCCTTTCGTTCCCCTCTTTGCTTCAACGTTCATTCTTTTAATGTGCTACCTTTGGAAGGCCAACTGTCACATGGTTCATTTCCACTTCCAATTTTTCCTCAAAGAGAAACATAAATAAATAATAATAATTACAATTTTACAAAGTATGTTGGGTGAGGATCCAATTCGGATCACTATTATCCTTTATTATCCCCTCATACAATGAAATCAATTATGTTTTCTTATTTCTTCTTTAACTAGTATACACTACAAGAAGGTTACTCCTATCGTCGAAACATCATGATACGAGTTACCTACAATAATGTACATGAACCTAGAATTAGGACAACGAATGCTCCCTTGACTAATGTTGCAAATGAACCTGAAATGGTTACGACCAGCATGAAGAAAGACCTACCCCCGCTTCTGGTTCAATCGCTTTTGGTGGATATGTGATATCATTTATAGGTCCTTTCATTGATGCTTGCAAGGTAATGGATTTGCCTCAGATGATGAGTTTGAGTAAGCAAGGTAATTGTTGGGATTTGTTTATGTAGGTGGTGTGCCCCGTCAGACATAACCTATAAGAAAGAGCTATATGTATTAATGACAAGCTAGCTAACATTGGATGCCCTAGTTTCTTACTCGTATAATTCTATTGGGTTGGGTTTATCCATTGGGTTGGTTGAAAGGGAGTTGCTAAAAAATCCTGCAAGGAGAAATTATTGCATAAAAACAAGCGGGTTCATAAGGTTGTATTACGAAGACCATATGCTTTGAAATGTCTACATATTTATTTTGTACCAACGATTCTCCAATCATGTCAAAGACTCCCTCTATATAGTGTGATAAAGGTACAGTATTTATGTAACATGCAAATACATATCTTAAAAGCGTTACCAAGTGGTATTGGATCACTTACAATTTGATACCTCAACAAAACTATTGGCTTAGGTTGGTACATCGAAGGGAGTCATGCAAAACAAATAGCAATATTTTCTTACCGTCTATCCAAATTAGCACAATCACTTGATTGGGCATGCCAAACTGGCATGGTAAATCCTAGACACTAACCCTTTTCAATAGGGACATTGCCATTGCAGTGGCACTTGTTATGCATGGAAATGTATCAATTAGGTTATTAATACAAATGCAGGAAATTTTATTTGTGATGCTTGTTACCACCAAACATAGAAAAACTCCATAGGATTACATGAGTTGAGTATTAATGTTTACATATAGGAAAGAGTTGTTGCTATTATTTTATTCAGAGTGTTCAGAGGGTTGGTAATGGATCTTAATTACTATTGTTATAGAAAATTAAATTAAATTATTGTTAAAAAAATAGCAATGTTAAGTCCTCTAAGAAATATAAATGTGAATAGTTGAAAATTTATAAGATGGATTCATGGTGATTGTTTGAAGTGTACGTAGCTTAAGACATAACGAAAGATCATTGGGTCTACTTTACTCGAAGGACGTCACCTCTTAAAGAGGGTAGGAATTGTATTACAAAGAACTTTATCAACTTGAAACAAATAGTGCTATCATAAATTATCAAAATATACACACACACACACATATAAGAGGTTAATAAGAATGAAGAATTGAGATTCCATTTTGGTCTAGATTTCTTCTATGTGCACTAATGGTTATTTTTATATTCACTAGGGATTAACTAGTGTGAGCAAGTTGTTATTTTCTAAAAATAATTAAATGCACCAAAATAATGTAATTATTTTAATTATTGCATTTACGCATTGCATAACATACACACACTACCAACGACATGGAACACAACATCTCAAGGATATCCTTTCATACTAATTTGAGTGCAAGGCTCACACACCTCTAGTGGCATCCCATAGAATTGATATCTTTAATGACCTGGTAAGTTGTTGAGGGATGAGGAGACCAGAGTTTGATCGGAATTATAAGATGTCAAGAAAAGCTTTCCAATACTTGCACGACCTATCCTTCGGGCATAATTCAATGAGATGCCAAATACATCAAGGAAATCCTCACATCCACTCTAGGTGCAATACACATGACTTAGTATAGATCTAAGTCAACACAAGAAAGTACAAAAATCCCTAGGTGAAGTGTATTAGAACTAGCAACACATGAGGAACGAAAATTTGGCTCGTATCTCCCCAAACCTATTTAGGTTGCATCTTATTCTTCTTCTCACTCTTCTTTTTCTTCTTCTTCATAGTAGTGATAGGAAAAGATAAAATTATGCATATATATGGTTGATTATAAAAATGAACTCTAAAACATATGCCGTGAGGCTTAATATCATGAATATGAAATCCAAAACTCATACAATGGGCTTAATAATTTCAAAACATATATGATAGTAAGTGTATGATATAAGAACCTATAAAACATATGTTGCATATGCACATGGAAGATAGGCATGACTCTCCTCAATGCATATTTATGCTAGACCAACAATGAAGTTAAGAACAAACTCTTATTCACAATATAAGCTCAAAAGCTAATGACAAGAAATCCCATACATTAAAACTTATGAGGACACAGAAGCAAGGGTAAGACATGAGTTGGAGAGGCATCATCTCTCTATAATAATAAACAACTTTTAACTAGTCTAAGTGGAATGGTGATAACCTTTGATACACTCCTTGTAGAATGATAATGCACATAATTAGTATAACATGGTAATGAAATTACGTTATCAACATGGACTGATGTGTGCATGATAAGACTCAAAAGTTGTCTTATATGTTTCCCTTGGGCCTAATATTATAGACTTAGGATCTTATCTATGGACTTTAAGATGAGGCACATGATTTATGAATTGCTATAATTTCACTCAAATACGTTAATGTGACATGTATAACTTGAAGAAGTGAAGAGGACATTGGTTAATCATTCAAAGGTGTGAAGAAATGACACTAAGTCATTTGTAATCTAGACATAATCATAGATGCGGAGAGCATGCCTTACAAACATAATCATGATGATAATGAAGGAATAATTGGAATAATCATGGGAGAATTTATTATAAAGATATGTAGTCCTTAAAAAAGAATTGAGAACCAACCTACCTATATTATATTGAGTATTTCCTCCCCAGGTGTAGTACAGGTTTGCAAGACATTCCCTTTTCTTCCTCCCTTAGTACAAGGATCAACGCTCATTCCTTTCATGTTATTATATAGTATAGATACGAAAAAAAATGTGAATTAGCAGGTCACCAAACTAAACCAATGTCAATAATGATTCCATAGCTAATGAATATACAAGCCATGCTACCTATCCTAGCCGAATAATTATGATGGTATAATCATGGAATAGTCTTGATGAAATAATCAAGGTCAAGTAGAACGTATTCTATGTCATAAAAATAATGAATTTATAAGACCAAACCAAATATAACTTAGCACACTTGAGGCACCACTAGAATAGGAAGCCCTCTGCCAAAGTGTTTGGAACAATAGAAATGTCCTCAAACAAGGAACATGGTGTGAATCACCATGAGACTTGAACAATACTAAATGGAAGAAAATGCCTTATATTGCCTACATTGAGTTAAATTATTCGAGTTGGAGATGTAGGTCATTAGAATAATTTTTTGGAATTTATGGTGACATTAGATTCAAATTATTATTAACCTAGGAGGGCCTATGGGATGGTAATTGAAGTCGCAAGTCAAGAATTGTGAAAATTCTATGAAGAAAAAAGGAAGAGCTCCTTAAAATAGAGGTTGTATGCATTTATCCATTAAGAACAAACTAATAACTGAGCAGGGTGCTTCAATATGAATGACAACAATATGGAGTGGTTAGTTTAACTTCTCTTGTGTTTTCGTCGCATTGATATGCTCAAGGAATTATGAAGATTGTAGAAAACCCTCTAGGATAAATTTATGCAACTATAAAGATGGGGTGTCTATCTCTAGATTAAGAGTCAAAAATTGCTACAATCAAGTGGCAAGCCTCTTACTTAGAAAGTTTGTTATGTGGACTAAGTAGTATGAATTGTTGGAGATATTACATACTTGTACACACTCACTTTTTCTAAATTTTTGTTGAGAATATAATCCTGAGAATATTCCCCTACAAAATAGGGTGCTCCTAAAACTTAGGGCACTTTCTATAAAATATGGCGCATTGTAACTTCAATTAGGAGTTCAGTTTAGCCACAGTTGATCTCAATTGACTAGTGGATGACCACACATGCATCTATTTCCTAGATTTTAGGGCATGAGGGCGCAATTCCTTTGTATGAATGCATTATTCTTGATATCCACACTTGTCACTTAGTTAAATTGTTTCCTCTGAAACAGTTAATTGAGACTAGCTGGCAATTGGATCCCGTTAAAGTGAGTTAGTGTCTAGATTTCCTTTAGATCACTCCTATGGGGCATGTCGCATGTACTCCATGAGATTGGTGCATGTACTCCCTAATATTAGCGCATTGCTTCTATTGGATTACTTGTATGCATGTGTATCACACATTCATAATGTTCAGTTAATACAATTCATTATTTCTCTCAATCTTGTCTCTCTTTCTCTTCTCTCTCTCACAAGTTTTCTGTGGCTATTCTACTAGCTAGGTTATCTATGACAAGTTTCCACAAAACTTCACATGGCATCAAAGCTTTATAAAGCGCATAAGCATTTTATTTGCAAGTTCAAGAGGAAGATGCAGACAAAAATAATAGAATTATTGTCGTCAAAACTTCTTACGCTGCACATTCTATAAGATTCTCTAGATATATTGTGTTTCTTACTCGCTTTTGATTGTGTGAATTTCTCTTGGCAACTTCATTAGATTGCATATCGCATCTCCAAGATCAATGTGCCACAGATTCACCAGCCATATCTCATAATTCACGATCTGGGTAGATCTAATTTCTTGTACAAAGATACATTGCATAGGGATGGTCACGCTCACCAAAAATCTCCATTACCCACATCGTATTTTAGGAGATACAATTGTTTTATCATATCTATAGCTACCATGGATCCATCAGCGATATCTCAGAATCCACGATGTGGGTAGATTTGATTTTTTTATAGAGAGACGTCCTACATAGGGATGATCAAGCTCACAAAAAATCTCCAATATCCACATCACAATTTAAAAGATATTGTTGTTTTATTAGGTCTCTAGTTTCATGCAACGAATCAAAAAAACCTCAAATCACTACTCCAACAAGCATATCTCACTTGGTATCATTCATTGGGGGAGAATCATTGTAATGGAGGGAAAAGATGTAATTATCTCCACCTTTCATAGTCTGAATCTAAAACTCTTCAAAACATTAGTTCCTAATTTCTCAAGGATTATAAACTCATCGGGGGTCTAATGGAGAAGCATCAAGCTCAAGGTGATACTTGGACCACCCACTTTAATGAGATGGAGGAGAAATTCACTCTTCTCAATGAGCATTTTTTGGCTGATTTAAAAGAGAAGGAAGATATTATTGCTTGTTTGCGGAAAGATCTGCAACAATCTCTTGCTTATAATGTCGCTTTTGCATTGTTGACCACTAATGAGATTCCTTCAACAACTTTTGAGTTGCAAACTCGTGCTATTGGGTTAAAATTGATGCATCATATGGGCTACACTGGTGGCGGCCTTGGTAAGAATGGACAGGGGATTGCACATCTCATTAAGCCTGTGATGAGACCAACAAAAGCTAGACTTGGTTTTGTTGGGACTTCATTGCCATTAGAAAGTTGTCTCGATATTCTTTTTGTTCAAACTCAATTTGTTCCATCACAAGAGTCCATCACATCAGATGACTCTTCTACTATTGAGTTGCAACAACCATCATTTACACCTCTTATTGATACAACTTTGGATCTTTCACGGTCAGATTTGGCACCAACTTCAGCATTAGAATTGCTAGTATCAGACTCTTAAGCACCAACATCAAAGTTTTTGGCAACAACAAACTCTTCAGCATCAGCCTCAAATTCTACATCCTTTACATATCGACATCCTCGACATCATTTTTGGAGACAACATTGTCTTCCTATCAAGTATCCACAACCTTTTGTCAGTTCCTCTTCTTTCAACTCATTGACGAAGAGGCATATATGACAACATCTTGGAAAGGTACCAACTTTGAGGATTGTTTGTGGTTGGCTTGATGGTTGGTCATGGAAGCATTTAAGCAACTGTTTGCAGACATCCTACGAATGTGTTTCATCCATGATACATGATACATGGGAACCATTCTCATTGATCTTGACTTGATTGATTATGCCACCTTTACAGTTCCATTCACCACTATTTTGATGACTTTTATGTTGTTTGATTATATGTTTAGGAAGCACTCTGACTAGCCCAACCATCTTGGTGTAGGCTAGCGCCTTGATGTTTGGAGAGATCTTATTGTTGTCAACTAGTATTGCTACAACATTTCAACTTCAACACACTCAATCAAGAAAATTACGATCTGTCATTATCAAATCATGCTTCATTGGCTTGTCATCTTTTGTTGGTTTTGGAGACTGTTTATCTGCCACATGGTGGATCTCACTTTTATCCTACTTTGAGGGGGGGTTTTCCCATGAGGTTTTCCCTCTTTCCTCGTTTTTTCATTAGATGCATTGTAAAATCGGTACCTAACATGCCCTTTTAGCTGGGACCCATTCTTCATTACACCCTAGTAGTGTTCAGGGGGGGTGTTGGAGATATTACACACTTTTACATGCTGAATTTTCCTAAGTTTTAGCTGATAATATTCCCCTACAAAATAGGGTGCTTTCTATAAATAGGGGGCATTGTCACTTTAGTTAGGACTTCAGTTCAACCATAGTTGATATCAGTTGACTAGTGGATGACCACTTATGCATTTATTTCCTAGATTTAAGGGCATGGGGGCACACTTTGCATGAACGTGTTATTCTTGGTATCCACACTTGTCACTCAGTTAAATTGTTTCCTCTTAAACAATTAATTGAGACTAGCTAGCAGTTGACTCCCGTTACAAAGACTTAGTGTCCATATCTCCTTTATGTCACTCCTATGGTGCATGGCGCATGTACTCCATGAGATTGGCGCATGCACTCCCTAATACTGGCGCATTGCTTCTCTTGGACTACTTATATGCGTCTGTATTACTCATTCATAATGTTCAATTAATACAATTCATTATTTCTCTCAAGCTTGTCTATCTTTCTCTTCTCTCTCTCTCGCAAGCTTTGTGTGGTTATTCTACTAGCTAGGTTCTCTATGACAAGTTTCCATGAAACTTCACATGAATAAGAGTAAGGGATATAGGTAGAGATGATGGTAATTGCTAGTCCCTAAAGTTGCACTCGACTGGTAAGGGCAAGCTAGGGCATCATTTATTTTATTGCAAAATGTTTTTGAGGGTTTTATGATTTGGTTTTGGTATAATGGTTGAAAACTGGGTCAAGTTTACAACATGGCATGAAAATCAAGATTAAAACATTGCATATCCAATTAGTTGAATAATGGGTAGGTACATAGATGGAGTAAACCAATTCATGAAAAAGGAAAGTGAAATCTTCAATTTGTCAATTTCACGAAGTTTAGTTTCAATATATTATAAAGAAACAGGGGTATCATCTTGAAATCATTACTTGAAAGATTATCTCTACAACAAAATCTTCATTGTATAAATTAACATTCAAGAACCAAAAAGATCGCAATTTGAATAATAAATTCAAGCACGAAAAATGAAATAACATAGTAGAAAAAAGAAGGTCTAACCAACCATATGCCTTTGCTATTAAGTGTCAATTGAACATACATGCCTTTTACAATAATCTCCACAGAAAGTTTTCCTAGATCTCCAAATTTTCGACCACCATATGGCCTGTCTTCTGTCTATTTAAACTATCTATAAAACTTCCAGATGCTATTATCTAGAACAACTTTAAATGACTAGAATAAAAAAGTATCTAGACCTAAATTAATTCACTCAAAATGAGTTTCTACCTCCAAAATAGTCCATAGCTCAACAGCTTGATATAACAAGCATTGTAAACATTACATTTGACTCTACAAAATAGGGATTTTGTTTGACTCTATAAAGAAAATCGAAGTCTTAGCATCTCCTTGATCAAAACGAGTAATTTTTTGCCATATCTCCTGGAGAACCTTTAAACAAAATTGTAACCAATCTTCATGTTACTTTTAGGATAAAATCGCAGTAGTGGCTTTGGCGTTTTTCTGCTTGAGCTTCGTGGTTAACACAACATTGTGCCAGTAAAGTCTGAAATTGATTTCCCTAAGTTCTTTAAGCAATGCCCTTTGCTCCTTCTTCTTTTTAAGACTTTGAATTCTTTCCTGCTGGCGAGCATTCCACTGTTCTATCTGCATCTTTTCCTTCTTTAATTGCTTTATGGTTTTCTAAAATTCTTTAATCTTTTCCTTATCAGTTCTTATCTCGACCCTGAATCCTAAACAATCTTCAGAGGGTGAAGTTTCATTCAGACTTAAAGTAACACTAGGTTCCTTGGCTTTAACCTGGTATTTTGAGATTAATTATGAGCTATGTTCTTCTTCAGAACTGGATGAGTCTATAGCTCCAGGTACATCTGGTAAGTAATTTGAATTGTCCAAGTAATCCTGTTTTTCTTTAGGGAATTCACTGATGCCTTTAGCCATCTCTTTAGCCTTAGCTAATCTAGTTGAAGCTCTCGTTATAGGGCCTGTAGGTGGTGTAAGTTTTCCTTTTCCTTTGCTGACAGATTTCTTGGGAAATGGGGACTTTTTTGCTCTTTTCATGGTGCTTGTTTCAACATCCTCAGAATCATCTTCTATGATAATGGTGTTTTCTTCTTTGATTGCCGGATTGAACATTGCCTTTGAGTTCAGCCTATACTTATTAGTATCCCTGGTTGAATTTCTCCGAGGTTTTTGTGATACACACGCACCTTTATCCCTTTTTCCTTTGATTGCAACATTCCTTTTGTTGGTCGATGGCATTTCAGACTTGACTGTAGTTTGAGCAATGAGATCATTATCGGACTATGTTTCTCCTTTGACATCCTCCTTAGGAAGTATTTCAATCTCGGGCTCCCATCTAGGTCTCTTACTTTTGTTCTTTTTAGTTACCTTGATATCAAAAGATTCATCTTTCATAGGGTTTTCATCCGAAATATCTCGACTCTGTTTAACAGTTTTCCTTCCTCTGCCCTTTTTCGGCTTACTGGATTGAGTGATAGGTTTGAAGGATTCTGTGAGCCAATTCCAGGGCTTCTATAATTCGTTCAGGGCAGACATGACTAGGGTTTTAATCAGGACTTGATGGAACAAACTGCCTTTGGCATTAGTGGAAATCGACTGCACTTTCTTGGACATTTTTGTCAAACTTTTAAGCAGGAAATAAGAAAGATTTAAAGGGTAGTCATCGTTTAGATGCATCAGTATTCTGATATGGTAGATGTAGACCAATGAAAACCTCCCTTCACAGGTGATGTATCTGTGAATCACCAACAGAGCAGTGTGCCATTCGGGTCGAACCCAGCTGCGAGGTATTCCCCTTCTCCGATCTGGATTCTGCTTATCTGGAAGGAGGAACTGATTTACAAATTTGGTAACCACGTGCTCCTTCTTCCACCATCTTTCCCCTCCAACCACGAGCCTGCAAGCCTTGGCTATAGTTTGCTATGTCACTAGCATCAACATTTTACCGATTTCAACCTCGTGACCATCGAAGTTCAAAGCAAATTCCATTGAAACTTGCTCATCATAACCTTGAAATGTGGTGAGGAACTCAAACCACCCGGCGTCTCTGAATCTTTGGGCCATCTGAGGGTAGGCTTCAAGAAGTTCGGCACCTTCTGGTTCGATTCTGGCAACTTGTCTGCTCCTCTTGGCGCCATTAAACTCAATTCTGCAACCGTCGTCCTCGGGTTCCAAATTTAATACCTGCAATTGTTGGTATACTATGTTGCTTTGAATGAATACCTGTATTTCTCCCTGCAAGGCAGAATTAAACCAACTCGAACCAGTCACATATAATAATCATTAAACAACAGGTGATTTTGAAATGAACCCTGCGCGTTTGCATAGCAATTATGTTCTGAACCTGTTGGATTTAGAAATGATTGCCAAACTTTCATGGGAGCACACAAAGTCTTAATTCATGAATCGTTTCATCATAACTAAATCGGGATAGCAGGCGCAAGTTATGGCATGATCATTTGGCGCTACGGGAATAGGCTTATTCTCGTAGCGCGTTTGTCAACTTGAAATTTGAAAATTCCAACGGCATAAAAGGAGACACTTCCAATTTAAACAATGTTTTTCATAATCAAACTTAAATAAATCATCAAAGATTACAATGGAAACCATGAAACATCCAAAATCTAAAAATAGAAAACAGCTGAAAACGGAAAATGGGGGATGGGTAAGGAGGGTTTAGGACAAGGGTTTCTCACTAAACCAAGACAAAATTAGAGACTAACATTGGCTCCTTTTGGGGATGGAGTTTTGATACTAAACTCCAAGAACTGCAGACCATTGCCTTTCCTTTATCTCTGATTCATTGATTATGATGTGAATGTCTGTCTTTTATTCTCTGCATAACTATAAAAACAAGTCCATTGCGTATATGGAGTCTTTATTGAAAGAAAACCTATTGTACTAACTCTAACCTGTCGTACCTTTATATGAAATAATGCTTCAAGAACTTCCCATTCACTGGGCCCCCAAAAATTTCAGTGTTATCTAAATTATGTAGGAGAAAAGTGTTATTGTTCATTAACTTGGTTATCCTAAAAGGACCATACCACAGATTATCGAACTTTTCGTGTTTTGCTTTATCTTCTCTCTTGGCATCCCATCTCAATACCAAATCTCCTTCATTGAAAACATCTTTCTTGGTTCCTTTATCAAATGTAGCCTTGATTTTGTTCTGATGAGCAGCAACTTTCTGGTTAACTTGTTCTCTAGCCTGCTGAACTTCAATGAGCTGAAAAATCCTTCTTTGTACATCATTGGGTTCTTCTTGTTCTTCTTGCAAAAACTTCAAAACTGGTAGGCTCAATTGAGTTGGATGGATAGCTTATGTGCCATATACCATCTGGAAGGGAGATGTCCCAATAGCTTTCTTGTTGATGTTGCGATTAGCCCATAAAGAAAATTTCAACTTAGAATCCCATGATTTTTTATTTTCTGCCAGCAACTTTTTGATAATCCTCACCAGCGTCTTATTGGAAGATTCAGCCAATCTGTTCCCCTAGGGGTAGTAGGGAGTAGAATGAACCAATTTGATATTGTATTTATTGCATAATTCAATCATGGAATTCGACTTAAAAGCCCGTGCATTATCAGTGACCAGCTTTTTAGGACAGCCAAACCTGGAAAAAATATATCCCTCTAGAAATTCCATGATTACCTTGTCTGTAGTATTTCGAGTCGGAATTGCTTCTATCCACTTTGTAAAGTAATCAATGGTCGTAAGAATCCACCTATGTTGCCCTGATGAAGTGGGATTAATCTCTCCAATGAAATCTAATCCCCACTGTTGGAACGGTCTGTGGGCAATGATTCGTTTCAGAGGCATAGATATAAGTTTCTGCTTCCCGACAAATTTCTGACAAGGTTCACATGCCCTGACCTGAGCAAAAATATCTTAGAATAGAACTGGCCAATAATAGCTTGCTCTCAGAATTTTGAAGGCAGTATCCTTCCAATGATGATGACCTCTGCAGACACCATGATGCAGATCTTGAAAGATTTGTTTAGCCTCCTATTCGTCCACACATCTCAACAGAAAGTCGTTGGGATCTTTACAAAATAGGGTCTTATCAACAATACAATATTTTATAGCTCTCAACTTTAATGATCTGTATTTTGATTTATCCAATTCTGGAGGAGATTGAAAATTCAGCAAGAAAAATACGATGTCTTTATACCATTCTGAAGAAACATACTTGTTGTTTATTTGTAAATCAATTTCTTCATTCTGAACAGAAGAGTCCTGTGTCAGATCTGAAAGATGGTATAATCCAATTGCTTTGTAATTGGATTCCGTCATTAATTTGGCGAGGCCTTGTCCCTTTATTAGCTGGGTAGGCTTTATGGTGAGATCGTATTCCAAGATTTTGGTTATCCATTTCCCCCTCTTACCTTCACAATCGGGCTGAACCAATATTTCTTTGACTGCACTACTTGGGACATAAGCAGTAATTTTTGATTGAAGAATATACACTCTGAAAGATTTTAAAGCCTTCACTAAGGCATAAGCCTATTTTTCTATTAGATCATACTTCAATTCAGAATCCCTAAGGGTTTTGCTAAAGAAGGAGATAGGCTGCTCGTGACCTTGTTCATTTCTTTGCAGAAGAACAACGACTATGGTATTTTCTGATGTAAATGAAAAAATCATGAACTCCTTAGAAAAATCTGGGCTAATTAGAATAGGTGGCTGAAAAATAGCCTGTTTGATCTTTTCGAAGGATTCTCTTGCCTCCAGTATCCACTTAACTTCTGCATCCTTTTTCAACATGTCAATGATGTATTTGACAATCTCTGCAAAGTTAGGTATAAACCTCCTTAAAAAATTAATCTTACCAATGAAGAACTGAATGGAATTTTTATTTCTCGGAATGCCGATTAGCTAAATAGCCTTTACTCTTTCTGGATCTATTTTAATTCCTTCAGGTGAAACAATGTGTCCAAGAAGCTTACCTTCCTCCATGAAAAAACGTGATTTTTTGGGATTGAGTGATATGTCGTACTTCCTGGAATTCTCAAAGGTCTGCTTCAAATGTTGTAAATGTTCTTCATCTGATGCCGAAAATACAGTGATGTCATCAAGGTAAATCACCACAAACGTGTCTTTCTCGCCAATGAAAGCTATATCCATAGCTCTTTGAAATGTAGCACCAGCGTTCATCAACCCAAAAGGCATCTTTTCGTACATAAAGGTGCCCCAAGGAGTGGTAAAAGTTGTTTTCGTTTTTTCTTCTTCCATTATTGATATTTGATTGTACCATGAATATCCATCTAGCATAGAAATTCCATTTGAGCCAACAACCTTTTGTAAGATATAATCCATTTTTGGTAATGGATAATTGTCTTTCAAAGAACACCTGTTCAGTTTCTGAAAGTCTACACAAAGCCTTATCTCTCCATTCTTTTTCCTAATGGGCACAAGGGTTGCTACCCATTTTAAGTATCTTAGTGGCACTATAATTTTTGCTTCTAGCAACCTCTTCAATTCCTTTTCTATTATTGGTAACAGTAAAGGATTGAATTGTCTGAATTTTTGTTTTATAGGTTTTGATCCAGGTTTCAGAGGGATTTTATGCTGAATAATTTATGTATCAAACACTTCCAGATCTTCATAAGACCAGGCGAATATATCTGAATATTGTTTCATTAATTCAATATATGCTTCCTTTTGCTTTTTTGATAGTTTCCTGGATACTTTTACCAACCTGGGATTTGCATCTAAACTAATGTCACAGTCTTCCACCTCTGTTTCTTCGGTTTAGATAACAGCCTTCTTGGAGACATCATTATGATCGAACAGACTTTCTAATGGAACCAAACCTTTAGGCAGATGGTTTGTCTTCAATTCGATGATCTTGTGACCAGCAATAATATCTTGAATAATTTATGCAATGTGTATTTATGCTTCTACATCTTCATCATCTTGATCAATTAAAATATTAGAAAACTCTTCAATGGTTTTCATAAATATCTGAATTTATTCATCATCTTTAAAAACCTGCCAACGTTTTATATTATCTGGAATTGAAGGTTTGTGTCTGACTTCAATTTGAAACTTCAGATTAGGAAACATCGGAGTTTTAAAATTGCTTGCTGCAAATGCCAAAGAATCAACCTGCTAATTTAAATCCCTGTGAACAAAAGTAATATTGAATGCCAAGAAGAAATTATCCACATAATCCCACACCTCATTTCTGTATTGTTTCAATCTTTGTTGTTTGGTTTGATATATGTTTCTAACCTGATGAACAATAAGTTCAGAGTCTCCAAAAACAGACAACTTATTTATTCTTGTTAAATTTATATGCAGCTACGAGAGCCATTCTCCTGGAGGATGGCCAAGACCCTAGATATGTCTAGGGCCCCTGGACAGGGTCCAGGGTACCCATGTCTGGGGCATGGGTCTCTTGGTCTGGGACCAAGCAGTTAAAGTCCCTAGATATGTCTAGGGCCCCTGCACAGGGTCCAGGGTACCCATGCCTGGGGCATGGTTTTCTTGGTCTGGGACCAAGTAGTTAAAGTCCCTAGATATGTCTAGGGCCCCTGGACAGGGTCCAGGGTACCCATGCCTGGGGCATGGGTTTCTTGGTCTGGGACCAAGCAATTAAAACCCCTAGATATGTCTAGGGCCCCTGGACATGGTCCAGGGTACCCATGCCTGGGGCATGGGTTGATCCTCGGTCTCTGACCTTGGTGGATAAGACCTCAAGAAAAATCCTGGGGCTACTTGATTCTAAATCAAGTACTTGATGGTACATGACCTTCCCTGAAGAAGGACATAACCACAAGAGGGATAAGTCCCATATGTAGTGATGATAAAGTAATAGGTTCACCATGTGATATGAAGGAATGAGTAATGCCACCTTGCAAGCCCTCTTTTACCCTTGGTTGAATGATTTGGGGTTTTTGTTGGTTTATTAGGGGTAATGTTTTAAAGTTAAATAATTGTCACATGTTTAAATTCCAAATTTAAACATGTGACTTTTTTAATTAACTTAACTAGCCCTAACCCTACCCTAAGTACTATTTAATAAACCCCCCCCCCCCTTCACACTTTAGAACTCACCTTTCATTCTCTCATTTGCTAGCGCTGATCTCTTATGTTCTGTCTGCGGCCTTCTTGGATTCTAGTGTGGAGCGGCCTCTTGTTTCTCTGTTGTTGTAGTGTCCCCTTGAGGGTTAGCCGCGACCTCCTCTGATCTACTGTGCATAGATGCTGTCGTGGATGTCCTAGATGCTGCTGTCTCCTTTGTTGTAGCTGTCGTCTCCTTTGTTGTGGCTGTCGTGAGTGTTCTAGCTGCCATCTCCCTTGCTGTGGCTGCCGTGAGTGTCCTAGTTTGTTGCCTCCTTGCTGTGGGGTTTCTGCCGTGGGTGATCTGGCTGGTAGCTGCCTATACCTTCCAGCTATGTCCTACTTCCTTGACAACTAGGAGCGGCCCTCTTTGAGTTTACTGTAGTGGTGACTACAATCCTTTTTGTGTGGACTAACCCTTAGGCATTAGGTACCCCTCTTCTG
>JASDQU010738936.1:118770-134309 GCA_032191745.1 Picea mariana
TGGGCTTAATCATCTAATAATACTTTGTGGGTTAAACAACTAAAAGTGTTGAATATCTTGATCATTGTGGAATACTTGTGCTTTATTCTCTAGATCTTCTAAGTATCCTTGTGAATGTTGATGATGAACTAAATGTGTTGATGATGATAATGCTTTAATCTTCTTATATCCTGCATATACATTTAAAAGGTGGTTAGCTTGCTACATTGTACCATTGTATCTTAGCATTCTTTATTGTAAGAACTTGTATCTACTATTCTTTAGGATTAATTATTCTTTTGTAATCTTTGTAAGTTTATTGTAACGAAACAACCTTTAACTTAGTTGACCCCATCGCCCAACCTTAGGCAGTCTTAGTTGACTTAGTGAAAGGGCTTGCTTAACATACTAACCTTGCATCTTGCATTGTTTCTTTTGCATCATAGGTTAGACTCCCCCCAAACCTTAACAAATTAAAATCAACTGTAGAACTTAAACGCTAAATCTTATCTAGTAACTAGGGTCTACCCCCCTTGGCTTCCCTAGGAGTAAGCGTAGACGGAAGAGGCTCCGGTCAAAGTGACAGCGTGGGCTGTGAACCTAGGCATTGTGCCTCCAAGGACACACTAAGTGAGTCGGACTTAGCTCACGTTTGCAAGTGTGTATAAGGACGACAACAAGGTCCACATCTCAAAGACATAGCCCTTCCCGGTCAAATGGGGTATGGCATGGTCTCTCACGACACCACAAACAGTCCTCTTTGCCTTGGTGTTCCTCTATTTGAACTCTGCTACCAACAAGGGAGCAGTGATAGGAGGAATCACGAAGAGAGCTTGAACTATATCCCATAGTTCAAGATCCTCGAGGACACATATTCTCTTGGTCTTCTAAGGGGACCAACTGGTAGCTCCGACTAGCCTATCCTCTGCCCTCATTTGAGACATCGACATGGTTGTCCACTGAAACTCAAACTGATGCTACACATTGCAAAAGAGTACAACCTCACTCCTGTCAACACAGGTGTGAAAAGAGGTTGTCCAAACTATCCAAAATAGTGCCACAAAATTGCCCATTGTATGCTCTACAAATCAGCCAAACTTAACCACCAAGGCTCTGATACCATGTAGATTTTTGAGGAACTATAAGGGCTGCCCAACATGCATGTCTTATGACCTCTTGTTGGGCTCTAGGTTTGGTTATGCAAATCTTTCCTTTGTTGCGTTTTAGGACAACAAATATGTATGTTTACTTCTGCCCTCAATTGATGGATATATGCTCTTTTAAGGTGCCCTTGCAAGTAGTTTTTGTAACACAAAGTTAGCACATGCAAACCTCAAAACATATAGCACTCCTCTAGGATCTTAACAAGCTCATACTGTTGATCTAAACACTAAGCATACATGAAAAATGAACACAGGTAGTTTTGGTCAACATGACTCTGGATAAAACCCCCCGAGGGAAAACCAGTTTAGAATGAAAGTGTATACAAGTGATGTCAAAAGCATGAAATACAACAAGCAAATACAATGGAACCTGTACAAGTAACAAGCTCCTTTCAAGCCTTGCTAAAGGTTCCAAGAAGAAATGCGCCCAAGCAAGTGCGCCCTCTCCCTTTGTTGCCTATCCCACTAAACTAAAGCGCCCTTGATCCTCCCTTGACCAATGAAGAAGCCCTTGCATACAAACAAGATGTTGTATGCTACCTCCACACTGAATCTGTAAGATCTTCAATAGCTCAAGTATTGCTAGTGCCTGCTAAGCCTATGCCCTCCTCCAAGAGTGCGCCCTTCTTTAAGCAAAAGCACTTACCACAAAATAATGAGCCCTCATGAAAGTAGGCGCCCGAGCCTCCCTCATCCAATGCCTCCATTCTCTTCTCAATGCTCTCTCTCAATTTCTCCAAGTGAACAAATGCGTGAATGAATCTCTCATGAGCCTATGTGCCCCTCTTTAACCATCCATAAAGAAACCTAAAGATGAATGGCCTAAATCACTCCAAGCCACATCTAATCAAATGGTGAGATCATCTCAAAAGAATCTCACTTAGAAATCCACTTTGGGTTAAATTTCCTAAGTTCACTTTATGTCCCTCAATTCACCCACAAAGTGAATTAATTGTCACTTTTTTCTTAAGTGACAAATTCCACCTTTTTGACTTAACGGAAGTCAATGTGGAGTTAGACATAAAGTACAAGGCACATAGTCACAAATATTTCCCTCTTGTGGTTAGAGACTCACAACCACAAGGGGACCACTTCCCAAGGTACACCAAAACTCAACAGTCCCAAGTAAAAATGTTGCATTGAATGTGAATCAATCCACCCCAAGTTGATCTTTACTGGAACTTTTTGTTGATCGACTATTTTGATGGAACTTCTGATTTTCGGCTTCCACACAACTTGTCGATTTTGTCTCTCTTCTTTTATAAATTTGTAGTTCGTCTGTCTATAAGAAGAATGTTGTTTATATATTTTTTGATCTTGTCGTTGCCCATAACAAATCTCATGATTTGGATGACGATAAGGCATCCTAATCTCTTGTGACTTTTCCTTGGAACCATCTTCTTTTGATGTTTGTAGTGATTTGTCAATGTAAGCGTTCTTTTGAATTTGAACATTGACTGACTCTGTATTGGTTCCTTTTTCTGATGTCGGAATTCAAATGTTTGATAATTTCTCTATTGGGTCAGTGATTGTTTCTTTGTCGACTAATGATGTTTTGCGATCTAACTCTTCTTGTAATGACTTCTTATCAGGCTTAAGATTTTTAATTTGTGTTAGTAAATCTTGATTATGTTGTTTTAAACATAAAAGTTCTTCCTTATCTACTGACTTGTCATTTTTATTTTTTGATTCTAGATTCTCCTTTCTTTCGTCCTTTAATATTTTAATTTGTTCAAGTAACTTCTGATTAAGATTCCTTAGGTAGGAACTCCTGCTCAGACTGTGCCTCCTGCACAAAGATACAAGAAGGCCTTGCAATTCTGCAAGGCCTGGTGTTCGAATTACGAAAGGATCTGGATGACGTGCGATTTTGTTTGGAAGTCTTGGATGGGAAGGGGGTACAATTCCTGCAGATGCTTTCAGCTCTGCATGGAATGTGCCACCCCTCAGATGCGGAACCAAATGCACCAGGGAACGACCCGTCGATACTGGTACCAACTATGCACAGGCATCCGGAGGAGGAAGCAACACCAACACCTATGCACAGGCATCCGGAGGAGGAAGCAACTCCAGAAACCACTCCAACGCTCAAGGCCACCTCCTGGGACGCATGGCCACGCTACAAGCCCACCACTTGAACTACACAGGTGTCTCTCTGCATGGTCAGCTGGATGTTTGGATTACATTTTGCCACTTGGCGCTTTTAGTTATTTTCTGTATGGTTTGAATTATGTCAGTCTTAGCGTGAACAGTAAATGGCCACCTCAAGGCCACCTCCTGGGACGCATGGCCACGCTACAAGCCCACCACTTGAACTACACAGGTGTCTCTCTGCATGGTCAGCTAGATGTTTGGATTACATTTTGCCACTTGGCGCTTTTAGTTATTTTCTGTATGGTTTGAATTATGTCAGTCTTAGCGTGAACAGTAAATCGGTTTCCCTCATGGGGCGATGTTACTTCTGTGGTTAGACGTTGTCTTATGACTGATAATTTGATACATTGGTTCCAAACCTAGCAGGCTGGCTGAATTGGTTTCCCCATGGGGCAATTCAGTAATTACAGTCTGGTTACACTGATCATGCTGTAATTTTTGATTTTGAAAGACTTTTTATACAATCTTACTTACAAAAAAAAGGATTCCTTAGGTAGGAGTTTTCTTCCTCTTTTTTGGTTAATTGATCTTTGAGACCTTGATTTTGTTGTTTTGGATTTTTATTCCCTCGCTTCTTGTCTTGACTTTTTAATTTTTACTAGTAAATTTTGATTATGATTTTTTAATCGTGATATTTCTTCATCTCATTCTAGTAAGTCTGTCCATTTCTTGTTTTTTGGTTTTTAGTTCTTCAATTTGTGTAATGAATTTCCGATGGCGCTTTTTAAAGTAAAAATTATCTTTCTCCATTAACCCATTAAAATATTTCTTCTTCTCAATTTCAAACTGTAATTTTCTATTGCTCTCTTTATAATGTCCTAGTTCACCTTTTAATATTAATGATTGCATTTGTGAGTTATTTTGATATTCTTCCATAATAAATGATTTCCCACAAATTGGACAAAAGCGATTGTGATTTTTAAAAGTTGTCATATACTCAAACTCCATTTCACAAAAAGGGCATTTAGTCGAAAATTTAGATTTATATATTGAATTCATTGTTCACGGTTTTTTTTTTCTCGATTTTTTCAATATATGTCTCCTTTATAAATATATATTCCTCCTTTGAATATCTTGAATATTACTTCAGTTGCCTACCAATTTAATAAAAGGTATTAAGCAACTTTAATAATTCCCTTTATCGTTTAAACCTTCACGCAAAACTTTAAAAAATAATTTTATAATCTTTCAATTTTTTTTTTTTTTTTAATTTTTTTATGATGGTATCTTTTATAAATTATTATAAATCTTTTTCTTTGTCTTTTTGCGGATATCTCTAACTCCATAATATTTAATATGATATTCTTACCTTATCAGTTTTTATTTTAAAATAAATTGCAGCTTTGTAATTTATGAAAAGCTATATTTTTCTTTTAATACCTTCTCTTCTTACTTTTTCTTTATGAATATCCTTTATGTAAGTTTTGCGCGACGCATTATTACTTTGCTAAAATATCTTTCGACTTTGGTTGAATTAATATTACTCCAAAAGACTTAGGTCATTGACTTTTTATTTTGGCTTCAACCCTACGTGTATATACAAAGTTGTAAAAAGTTACCACTATAAATTTTTTTTTTTATATGGTAGGGAAATACCATGGGCCTGTAAACCACCAACAGTAAACTCAGAATTTACTCTTTCTTTTTCTCTGGAAAATTTTCTTTTAAATTACCTTTTCTTTATTATTCTTTCCTTATTTTTTCTTCTCCCTTTTTTCCCTTTATTTATTTATTTACTTAATTTTTAATTTTCTTCTTCTTGATGTTTGGTACTAACTTCTTCTAATTTTCTTGCAGTGGAAGGATTATTTCTTCAATGATAATTTTTGATGATTTTTTTTTTTAATGGCAAAATGCCCTAATGTGGTCAAAGCCCTGGATTTCTTAGAGAAACTCTGAAATTATGGGGTTGGCCAAAAACTGGATCGAGACTTGCTATGATACCAAATGAGACAAACAAAAGTTTGCTCACACAAATGTAATAACCAAATCTAGCTTACGAGTGAAATATCTAAAATACTTGGAATATAAAGATATCCATGAGAATAATAAATAATATATAAATGTATAAGATAATGAATAGATAATATGAGATGATTACAATGACCTTCCTGGCGGTATATATATAGGCATTGATTGACCACGGGGTGAAAATGTATGAATCTTTCCCTTTCATTAATTAACTATTAATTATTATTATTTTTAGTATTATTATTATTATGTATTATTTATATATATTTTGTATGTTACATTTAGAGTATGATTGTGATGGTTGGTATATGGATAGTTGTCATTTCTGGGATGACAATTACTTTCATCTTTTATGTGATGACTCTACTCCACCTTATGTAGAGAACATCATTGAGGGAAATTAGGAGCTTCTTATGATTACTAGTGTTCAACTTGCATTGTTTATTTCAAATTCAGCCTTGACCCTTTACAATTATGTGGATGATCTTTTTGAGGATTATATTTATTTGAATACCCATGTCCTTGGTGGGTATTTGGAGCCATATTAATTGGTCATTCACGGAGCTCATGAGTCATTAGTTGGATGTCATCTTCAACACTCATACATGGGACCCAGGTTTAAGGTGGAGCTTGGACTACTTCAACATGGCGACTAGTAGTTGTACATGGAACTTTGGTTCTTTGGCTTACTTCAAAATTGTGGTCAACACTTATCCATGGGATCATGGTATATGGTTGTAATTTCCCACAACAAGTGTTGAGGACAACACTTTTTGAAGGGGGGTGGAATGTAGTGTATCTAGGGGGTAATATGGGATATCTAGAATGGTAATAATAATAGATATGTGATTATGTATTGTTATGTATGGAGGCCATTTCTAGTAAATAAGACCCATATAATAGTGTGAACACAATAAATGTGAGAAACAAACTAGAATGTTCCTTCTCTAGAATGTTCTTAGGAGATATATAGTGTTATATAAAGAAGTGTAAGCAATGTAATGAAGTATGGTGGAAGATTATTGTAATTGGAGCTTAGCTCATTAGGAGGTTGTCCCCTCGAAGAGGCAAGTGAACATGAGTGGTTCCTTCCATAAAAGGATAAATTGTAAGATGTTACCCTACCTTAAGGGTTTGATATTAATCAAGAGTGGAGAATCTTTATATTATTTTGTGTATGATTTTATTTTCAAATCTCAGACATATAACATCTCTTTTGATCTTATGGTTATGTTTATGAATGCATTTTTAGATTGATGTTATTTTTTCTCTAGTGGTGGTTCTTCATCCTCTTGGATCATTCTTGAAAAATTCCTTCTTGTCACAAGTCTTGGAAGGTTTACTAGGGGGGAATCTTTCCTTGCATCATCCCTTACTATTTTAGGAGGATTGCTTGGGATTAGTAGTGGACAACCTCTAAGCCTCACCCTATAAAATAATCCACTTCATTCTCCCTAAGAAGAATCTCTATTTGATCCCTTATGCCTAAAATAGAAGACACTAGTCTTTTTCTCCGTAATAGTCAATCATTACTACTAAATTTTACTACTTTAGGGTTAGGGTTTATTTGTTGCAAAAAAATTAATTCCAGCGATAAAAAAACAGGACGTCTAGGGTGTTTAGGCATACTATTGACCTAAACTACATTACTGAAACCCTAATTTAATTTTCTGAAGTGTTATGACAGCCATCTAAGACAACCTCTAAGGGTTTTAGGGCTATTTTTTACTGTTAATTTTCTGATTTTGTTGGCAAGTAAAACCCTAATTTAACCTAGTATTGAGCCCTCTTATTTACTGGATCATTTCATGATCAAAGGGCTATCATTTCTACTGCTGTAATTGTTTATTTACTGCTCTAATGAATCATTTTACTGCTGAAAATTAACTGTTTTACTGCTGTCATAATTTTACTACTGAAAATTACATATTTCACTGTTGAAATAATCTCTATACTATTAGAGATCATTTATTTTACTGCTATAAAAGTTCCTTTATTGTTGTTATAATTTATTTCATTGCTCTAATTTCACACATTCCTTACATATTTTAGTATACCCTTAGATTTTTTCTTTATTTCTACTGTTTGGGGACCCTATTAAACTCATTCTTGACTTGGAGAGTCTCTCTTTTAGGCTTGAATCCTCTATACTTCAAATCTGGAAATTGTCATGTTTCACCACTTCTCTATTGTTTTACCTATCCTTATCTTGGTGGTAGTGTGAGTAGTTACCCTAGGAGGCCCTAGACTTGATTGTGTCTTGCCTAGGGATTCTAGGGATTCTTGGAGACTACTGGAGAAGCCTCCCTTGTGTTGGATACTATTCCTCACTAAAGAGAGGGAAGTTGTTGCCTAGGTGACAATGGTGACATCTTCCATGTCCATTAGTCTTTAGTGTCTTGTGAAGGTTTTGCACTTGGTGCTAGATTGTGTGGTAACAAGGCCAATTAAGTATTAAGCCGTGGATCATTGCAGCTGTTAGTATCGAGGAGAAGATGAACTGTTGGATCACTTTATGTCTATAACATGACCGTGACCATCAGATTAGATAATTACAATGCATACTAGAAAAACACAACACACTTTACCTAAAGATATATTAGATGAAGTTGATCTTAATTAACTCCCAAGTGTCTAAATATCAAATACTTTAGTACTAAAGGTTGACATTTTTGATCTTTCAAATCATTGGTTTTGGTGTCAATATCTGCTAGAGAAAAGGTTGAGTTAGTCTCTTTGGTTGACTTTTATAAATGTTATTGTGATGTGACCTAATTTCTGCCAAAATGAGTTTCTGAGAAACATTTCCAGAAATTTGTGAATGGGTAATGCTGAACTATAGTAATATAACATGTAATATAACGGGTAACAAAATACAACCTCTCAAGATAAGACGCGGATGAAATAATTTGCTTATGTACCGCGCTATCACAGCTTGGCTAAAGTCAACCAAATATTTAAATTTACATATTCACCATTTTTTTCAGGTTTTGCTGGATACTTTGATGCTACATTATATAAAGATATTCATCTTGGTATTGAACCGTCTACAGCAACACCCAACATGTTTAGCTGGTACATTCTTTCATCCAGATTTTCTTCCCACAACTATGCCTGTGAAATTGGATTTTTTTTTCCAAATTGCTGTCATAGAAAAGGATTTATTTCAAAGTTGATAGCCTTTGAAGTTGATCTGTTTTAACTGAGCTCTATGTAAATATTTCTTGATAATTTCAGGTTCGCAATTTTCTTCCCACTTCGTAAACCCATTTATTTGCCAGCTGGTTCAGTCTTGGATGTCCATTTCTGGCGTTGTGTAGGTGCTACCAAGGTATGGTGATCTGTAGTGTAATGTGCTCCTGGCCTTATAAAGCCCTATTACAAAAATCTAATCTTCTCTGCAATTTTCTATCCAGGTTTGGTACGAATGGTCTGTCACCTCTCCATCAGTTTCGCCTATTCACAATTGTGGTGGTAGATCATATTGGGTTGGTTTATGATTAGAATGGTGTGGGTATACACCATTTTCTTTTGTATTTTTAACTTCATTTAATTTGTTCCAATTGTCATGTAAACTGAGATTAAAGCAAAGCAAGGGAAAGCCATTTTCTGCTCTCAATCTTGTTATCTATCTTCCTCGGCTGGATATATATTATTTTATTTTATTTATTGAAATTTATGTCATATTGTTTGGTTATGGGGGCACATAGCTCATAGTTATATGTTAAATCTCAATGGTTATATTTCTATGGTAGACAATAATTTAATTTTTTGGAGGTCGAATGGAAAGATGGATTTTTTCTCTTAAGTTTACACAGTCTACATGGCCACATTTCTACTAAAAATTAATACGACAGTGTCAGTGCTGCTTGATATGTATATGTAGTTGGATTGAACATATTTTCAGGATGTTCAACCAGTGTTGAAGTAGGCCGTGTCTGGATTTCCACTCGGACATGAAGTTTTTTTCTTTTTAAGATGGAACATATGTAGTGTCCATGGCCTTGGCCTTTTAGTTTTATATGTTGGCATCTTGTGTACCCCCTTACGCTTCTGATTCTGGATAATCCTACAAATATGCATATTGCATTGAAGGCATTGATATAAGTGGGGAATTTATCTCCTTCCATGTTTTTTGGTCATTTTCAACTACTGTGCTTGCATCTCGACTGACATTGTACTCTTAAATTAATGTCTTTTTACTGCCTTAGTAGTGTTTCCTGATTCATCCTGTCTTACTTGTCTTAAGACATGAACTTGCATAGAAGATCATGTAGGTAAGCTATCTTTGCATGCCATATTAGTTGTAAGTTGAGACTCATACATAACTGTTAATTAGCAGATGTGGTCCAATACTTTGTAACTAGGGTTGGTTTGCTCAATTGGGTCTAGCCTGAGTGGTTTTATGATGGAGTGTTATACTCTCCACCTAGGTTCTATTCTCATATGTGACAGGACAAACTTCGAGCTTCTACAAAATTCAGTTTATTCTGGGTACCATCTTCGGAATGAGGAGAAATGCCTAGTGGATTTCCCTGGAAAAAGCATTACATGGAATATATATATATATATATATNCATGACTGCAATAATATCAACTAGAAGCAAAGATAAATTGGGAATTAAAAGGCCCAATAGATGTGAGAAAGGAATATCCTTTCTCACATTTATTGGGCCTTTTAATTCCCAATTTATCTTTGCTTCTAGTTGATACTATTGCAGTCATGTCATAGGTTGTAATGCAGCTAAAATTCCTGAACCTATGAATTAAGTGTTATTCTATAATTGCATTGAGAGTAGCTAGGTGCATTCTATAGCTGGGGTGGGGATAATCCATAATTCTTTGTGTCTAATGTGGCATTGAATCTAGACATTGCATTGGGTGCATAGAATATAGACACTAGCTCACACCCATCTAACCCTGGTCAGTGAGGCACCTTGAGATTAAGGTTAATGATGCATATCTTGACTTCACAAATGGTGAGTGTATCCAATATTATAACTCTGACATATGTAACCTTGAGCTTCACAACTTCGAAGTGCATCTTTGATACGAATACTTATTTAATATGTTAAAATTAATCAAAATCATCATAATAAAATGCAGAAATATACTCCGAAACACCTATTTCCACTTTATTTTTATGTTGCTTTATTGCTTCATTTCTTCCAAGTCGTATAATAAGGGAATTTGCATCTTTGTTAAGAGATGATCTTGCAGCCCATCATTTTATCTCATAAAACATTCCATCTTACTTTTTTATGAAACAAATGCGAATTGAAAGTTCAATATATACTTTAAGATATACAATTAACTAGTGTTTTTCTATAACTCACCACATATATAGGATGATCTTTGCAAAGGAAACAAGATAGAAGGAAATGCTAATATGATAGAATTGGTTAAATGTTGCACATAAGATTCCCAGAGATGTATGGTCTATAAAACATTATTAAAACGAACTATTTGATGCCATTTAAAGTTTAACGGAGTCTTGGATTTATATGCAGATTTCTTTAAGATAAATATAGAAAATGGAACTAATTATATAATGAACCAATGAATATGTTTTTCTTTAAAAAATGATCAATTTTTAGTAGGGTTGAAACTTTCATATTGCTTTATTGATTTGAGCCAAGCGGAGAATCATATGGGTTCATTGAGCCGGGCGCTTTGGACTCTTCTATGGGAAAAGCACCAGAGAGAATTCTTAGGTAGAGTGCATAAAAGAATATGCCGAGAATATTACTTGGGCTAATTAGGGTAGATTCCCACCAACTTATCACTAGACTACAACCCCACTCGACAAACAAATTTGTTACTTGGGACATAAGTGTTTGGCGTTGAATTTAGTAACTTGGAGAACATATACATACATGCACACATGCATATCTTTTTTTTTTCATTCATTTTGGAATTATAAACTATAGCGTTGCATTTTTGCATTAAAGTCAAACATGGGGAAGTAAAACATGGCAAGCTCAAACACATAAGCAAGGGCTCCTTTTTATCAACTTTGGGTCATTCTAGGCCTTATGTCCATTGGGCTTTGTGTTAAATTTTAGAGCTGCTATTAAGTTCTTTTCAATTTACTAGACAATAATAGCATAAGAAGGATCACTGAGAGAAACATAATCAAAAGGTACACTTATGTCCCCAGTGAAAGATGCTCTACTCAGTTTAGCTCTAATACCATGTTAAATTTTAGAGATGCCATTAAGTGCTTTTTAATTTATTAGACAATAATAGCATAAGCAAGATCACTGAGAGAGACAATCACAAGGTACACAACATTTTATCTTGGGAAACCTTCATGGGGAAGAAAACCCAACAAAAACTTCCTTATTATAGATTGCCAATACAATGCCAAGATAAAAGACAAGACCACCAAGAATAACCAAGACTAAGCATGCACCTCTCTCTCCTCCTGGCAACTGCAACTATCTCCAAAACTTGCACACTAGATGAGTGGCTGTGTGAGTGTGAGAATGAAGCACCATCCTCTCTTATTTATACTAGCTGATATGCGCTAGGGTTATGTCTCTTCACAATGCTAGGTTGACTTCTTTAACTAGTGGTTAAAACCATTTTAATTAGCCCTAGGGGTCGACTTTACAAACAACACCATATAACTATGGTTTGACCAATCCACAAAAGGGGATTTGGTCTTATACAAAGCTTGACATGATCAATCCACAAAAGGGGATTTGATCTATATAACAATAACTCAATTATAATTAGAATATTCTTCGCAGTTACAATATTTCAACACCCCCCCTTAACAAGAATGGTATTCCACAATACAACATCATGAGGAGAGAGAGAGGAAAGCAACATCATCATCATCTTGGAACATTGACTGACACATCTATAAATAATCAGAGGTTTTTCTCATCATCAATATCATCATCGTTCACATGATGATAGATGGAATAGCATCATCATCATTGTTCACAGCATGGAGCTGGAATCTGAAACATCAACATCAATTAGTATAACACTAATACAACATCATCAATCAGTACAAGACTGATACATCATCATCGACATCTTCAACATGAAGCTGAAGTAGCAATATCATCATCATCTTCAGCGTGAAGCTTAAGTAGCATCATCATCATCATCTTTAGCATGAAGTTGAAGTATCAACATCAGTATCATGAAGCTAGAATAATATCACCAACACGAGGTTGGTACACCAACATCAACAACATGAGGCTGAGACAACATCATCATCAGCACGAGGTTGAGATAACAACATCATCAACACAAGGTTGAGATAACAACATCATCAACATCATCAACATATGGAAACAAAATGAGGTAGGTGCAACAACAATATTTTGTGGTACTCTGACAGACCCTAGGGATCTACCCAGGAATCATAAGATTCCCTAAGATATAAAATCCTAACGGAGCTACCACGTTATATTCTGACATACTGTCCTTACTAGACCTTCGCGATCTTCTGAGGAATAATATGATTCCCTAGGATTATAACAATCATAACAGAGCTACCACTATTGACCATAGCTGGCATATACATGCACATGTACTCTGACAGATTGTCCTTATCGAACCTTCGGGATATGTCTAGGGATTATCGTACTATTGATCATACTATTGGACCATACTATTGAGTAATAATACTCTTACCAAGGCCAATATTTGACAATAATTGAATAATAAGTACATGAAACAACATCACCTCAAATCTTAGCACATGAAAACCATCCACACATGAAACACACCATCAATGACCTCCAAAGTCTTTTCTTCCATTCCAATAGCAAAAGATTTACAAGAACATTACATCAAGATAGCCCAACTCCCATTAGCCACAAAGGGAGGGGTCAACCTTCTTTTATAGCAATTTGGGCGAGCGATCCAAAGTTAGGGTGCATGGTATGAGGGAGAGTGTGCATGAGTTGAGTGAGGATATGTGGGAGTGGAGGAAGGAGTCCACTTGGACACCTCTCCACTCACTCGAGTAGCTCGACACATAACTAGAGATAAGAACTCGCCACAAGTGAAGGAGTAGATGGAGAGGGAGTCTCTCCCATTGGGATTGACGCCCCTCTCTAATAATTTGCCACCTAACTAAAGTGAGCTCGAGTGGTAGCATAGGGATCATCTCCCTTAGCCACCTCACTCAAGACTCGTCCAAGACTCTAGATGATTCGCCTCCTCTATTGATTTTTTCATGTCTTTTTCTCCTTTTGTGAGTAAAACTCATTTTGAGTGATAAAAATCATTTTTTTGACTCAACAAAGGGAGAATGAGGGTTTAGGGGGTGCTTTGGCTTAGAAAACGAGCACAAACATGGCATACGACAACATCTGATGCCACTTTTAGGACTTTGACTTTTACAATAAAAATATCCCGTTTGCGGGAATTTTTTTATTAACTGGAAAAATTAAAAAAAAAAACCTAGGGGGGACTTAGCACATTTCCATGAGACTCTAGGAGGATGTTAGGCATGGTAATATACATTAGACACTAGGCTTAGAAGACCATGCCAAGGCATGACCATGAGTGTACACTCCAACTTTGGAGGAATTGAGTGAAAAAACTCGAAAACTATAAGTTGCTTGAGGCAACAATATAATTAACAAGTAAAAAAAACACTTGAGTAATAACTCTTGTCCAGGTCTTATGTGGCTAAACCTTTTACAAAATTCATCATGCTACACCTCTTATTACAATTCCCCGTAGGGTATGGAAATGTGGTATAACGCTGAAAATGGGGCTTGGTGGTTGACTGGACTTCTGAACTCTTAGTATTGAACAAGTAGTTGTTCAATCTTTGGCGGCTCAAGTGCAAGTCCATCCTAGTGCTACTTGGTGGATAACAAACACCACCATTGGTCTTGGGGAATCTTTGCTCTCTTCTTCCCTTTTTTCATGTTCAAACAAGATATGCCATTAGGCATTCAAAAGTCCTTGCACCTCTCCAAATACAACTCAATCTCTCTAGAGATCATACACACTTGGTTCTCTACGCTTATCTTTCTCTTCACTCAATTGCAATTTGACAATCCACAAAACTCTTTACCTCCTTCATACTCTTCACCCTCACACAAAATTGCTCAAATCCCAATTCTCTTCTTGCATCATCCAATCGATCATGTCCTCTCCTCATCCTCAACCTCTATGTGCTTTCTTCACTCTACCTCCTTCATACTCTTTGGTGTCTTGCAAAAAAATCACTCCAATCCCAATCCTCTTCTTACATCATCCAATCAGTGCAATCATCTCCTCATTCTTGATGTCTACATGCTTTCTTATCAATGCAATGCTCTTTTCAATCTCCTACACACATCACATTCTATCTTTCCACATTCATGGTTCTTTGTGCCAACCACTCCATTTTCACCTATGTGTTGTTGAATTTTCAATGAGCTATGGCTCATGCATTCTCTTTAAATTTTTTGTTTAACTTTTACTTGAATCATAACTACTGTAGTAAACCAAGATCACAAGAAGAATAACCATGCACAAGAACACAAGAAGTATCTTGAGAAACCCTTCTCAACAAGGGAAGAAAACCTAGCCAATCCTTTGCTATATTCTTCAAGAGAAAGACCTCCCACACCATCACCAAACCTAGCACACAAGTGAGTGTTGTAATTCTCATAATTTCAGACCACAACTTCTAAAATCATGAGATGTCACAATGATAAGTGTGTTTCCTCAATGGGGATTCACCTTTATTTATATAAGACTTGTCACATCAAATGATGTGTCTATTGGCACAATAGGACCGACCTCAATATCTCAAAATACAATTAATAATTACCATATTAATTATCTTTTACATTAAGGTGGGGCAAACTTGTACGCTTTACATAACAAGTAGGGTTACAAGTAAGTTTGACTCTTGAACAATATAGCAAGGGATCTTATACACCCACTAGTGCTTAGCCACTAGGAGCACATCCATTTGTGCTCAGCCACATGGATGTCTCTCTATCTCACTGCGTCTCACAGGAGAACCACACTCACTAGTGCTCAGCCATTATGATCACGTTCACCTGTGCTCATCCATAGGCATGCCCAACTCAACAACTCTTCTTTCTCAATGGGTTACACAAGAGAGTCTGTTAAGGTCCTAACCCGCACATAGGTAGATCAATGTATTCGGATGTAATAAAGGTCAATATTAATAAGACCTTTCAATAAAATAGAATAAGGCGGATGTAAGAAGACCTAATAGAAGCTTCCGCTTCTAGAAGGATCTTCCTCTAGATGCTTCTTTTTAGTATAAATAGG
>JASDQU010738936.1:152256-170243 GCA_032191745.1 Picea mariana
GCCGAGAAAGCGATATATTAATTTAGTTAATCATTTGATTATTTTAATAAATCCGAATTATCTTTCAAAGTTTTATTAATTAAGAGTTTTCGGAAATCGGGAAATCGGGGATCGGGAGATCGGGATTTGTAATGACGTGAAATTTTCCTTCGTGGAATCGCGAATGGCGATTTCCTGATATCATTAACTGCTCTTAATCATGTTTAACTATAATAAGCTTATAATCAGATTTTATTAATGAGTGATTTATATCGGGGATCGGGAAATCGGAGAAAATGATGTAAAGTTTACTTGTTCATTCGAATCAGCGAAATGTGATTTCCCGATACGATTAACTTAATAGTTAAGACTGATTTTTAAATGAGATTAGGATAATAATGAATTAATATAGGATTAGCGCATCGGGAAATCGGGAAATCGGAACATCGGGATTTAAAGTGTATTGAACTTTGTTATTTTCAAACCGCGAACTCCGATATCCCGATGTTTATTTAGAAAAACTTAAAATTTTATCATTGGTTTTTTCAAAATATTATATGAGAAAGTATTTGGCATATTCATAGATTAATTTTCAATCATTCTCTTTCCAGAATAAGTCTCGATTGTATTTCGAATTCATTAGACCTGGAAAAATTTAATTATGCAAAGACTCCAGGATACCAAAATTTGTTCAAAAAACAAAATTTTAGTTCTGTTTCAACAGGCCTAATCCTTTTGTGGGATGGATTGGTCCGATGAGTGGAGGATTTCAATCCTATGACATGCCTTCAAGTTCTAATCCATTCACGTTATTTGGCGTTTTTGAGAGAAATGCTTTCCCTTCATCCAATATGCCTTTAGAGGGTAACCCTTTCCAAAGTCAATGGAATCCCATGCAAGGGTATTTCCCCTCACAAGGTATGTCGACAGGGGAAACCCTTCCTAGTCATTTGGAAACTTGATGGGCAGAAGTTTTCCTTTTTTGGTCAGGGACCTCATGATCTTTATCAAAACCCTGGCCAGTTAGTGAGATCTTCCTGGAAACCTAGTGCCAATAACAACCCAGGATTTTCTTTTCTAGTTTCCAACCAACCTAGGGCTCCTAACCCTGGCATTTGGAGTTTAATGTCACAACCAAGGCTCCCCTTTCTTACAAACTTGAACTTTCCAAATTTGTCAAAACTAATGAATGACTTGGTGTGTCATGATTCGAACTGGCCCCCAATCACCACCAAATTACCTTTGGACATTCCTAAGTTCAAAGGAAAAGCTATCGAGGATCTGGGTGACAATGTCATAACTTTTCACCTATGGTGTTCATCAAACTCATTGAATGATGACTCCATTTGATTATTAATTTTTCAACTCATTCTTACGAGAGTTTCCACAAAGTGGTACATCAAGTTGTAGGGGTTGTATTTTTGCACCTTCTATGATATTTCATTGGTCTTTCTCAACCACTTTCAGCTTCCAGTCCAGTAAGATGTTTACATTCATTTGTTGTCGACACTTAGGCAAGACAAACTACCCACATCTCAGATCATATCTAGGAGTAGCAAAGGAAAAAGAGGATGATTAAGGCTAATACTCCTCTCGAGTTCCTCTTAGAATGGTTTTTGAAATCCTTGTTTCCTTATATCTATAAGGATGTCTCTACTTCAGGGATGACCTTTGAGGAGGAATCCATATTTAGGGCCCAATAGTTGACCTGATATACTCTCAATCTAGGATCCTATATGAAATTTTATTGGATGCACCTTGGTCAAGTACTAACCCCACAAAACCCAAGTCTGGACCACATGTTGATGGAATTAGTGTTTATCTCAATAGCAATACTGTAGATCTAGTTTATAACCAGATGAAATAGATGAGCATTCATCAAAATGTGGCTACTCAAGATATGGCTTCGACCGTTCCCACTATCCAAACATATAATGTACACTCTATGCAATAAATAAATATGAAGGGTGCCCAACATCCCGAAGGTAAAAAGAAGGGTAAAGATAAAAAAGGAAATGGGAATAATAATAAGAATGCTAATAAATCCAATACTAATGTTGGTGGAGCTAAGAAAGAGAATAAGAAGGTGAAGTTTCCATGTAAACTTTGTAAATAATATCACCTTACTCATCAGTGCCCAAAAATGGAAGAAGCGCAATGTTTGTTGACATAACAACAACATGTTGTGTTGACTAACCCATTCCCTCAAGGTTAGAATATGGTTATAGGATCTTCTAGAGGTTTAGGAAATGTCCAAGGGGGCACCCAAGGTGAACAATACCACATGGTTCATCTCTATGGTGGGATCAAACATCTATGTGTCAACCAAATCTTAGGATTATTGTAACCTTGAATCGAATTCAAAGAGAAAAGAGTCTCTTGACCCCCAAAATTATCTCCATATAGAGAAGCCTAGGGGGAATGCAATGTTGTGCATACTGAAAGATGTGTACAAACGTTCTTTGCACAACCCTAATGCTAGAGTTGCACCCAACTATCAAATTATTGAGTATTTTTCTTAGACACCATGTGAAATGTCATCCCTAGAGGTGCTCTAGAGTTTCCCTTTGCAATGGAGTGCATTGTTGTCCGTTATAGGAGCTACCGATTCTTCTATCTTGCAAGTGATCAAGTTTGACACCACATGTATCAATCTTGACCTTCCCTATTATAGTGCTTTCCAACTTAATGTTGTGTATTCCATGAAAAATACCAAAAGGAATTTTGTTGATGAAGTTTCATCGACGTGCATTATGACTTTATCTTGACGGAAAGCTATTAACTCTCTTAAGCTCGCTCCATCTCCCACTTCCCTCAATGCATTTGATGGATGTTCTTTCATGCCACATGAGATTATTTCCTCCTTCCCTATCCAATTAAGGGGGGGAACCATTACAATATAAGTGGAAGTGGTTGATTCTCTGCTTGACTACAACCTTTTGTTAGGACGATGTTGGACGTATGTTATGACGACTGTCATATCCTTGGATTTTCGAGAGTTATGGTTCCCTCATGAATATATAATCATAATAGTGAACCAAATTTATTTTACTCATTCTGATTATGTGGTATCAACAATATCTACAGTCGCATTAGTTGGAAACTCTCTGACGACAACAGAGAGCATTGGTATCGAGATGTATCCTTCCTTGATGGGAATATTCAACTTAATAGTGCCAATATTGTATATTAACTATGTTCCAGCATGTTCTAGTCAATTGATCTTATCGGTTCCCATGTATCAAGTGTGTTAGTTTCATATATCTTATTTTGAGGACCCATGAATTATGTTGTCTCTGTCTGATTCGGTGGAAGGTATTGAGCATGTCGAGTTGGCAATGCCTCTATCTACAGTTGAGATAGCTTACCAAGAAATCCAATAGGCTACTGAAGATCTCTATCTTACTCCTTCATGGACATAAGAAGTGCATCATCTTATGGAGCCCATTTGGGCCCTAAATTCTTCTGACTCACATGATTGCCTTGACATTATTTTTCCTTCTGACGAGGCTATACTTGAGGTAATAATTGGGACCGAATGACCCTGAAGGAATTACACCATAGGTCTTACTTCCTTCTATAATTGAGTAGGTTTGAGAAGGGAGAGTTATGATCGACATTGAGCAGAGGTGATGATTGTCCCATGAACCCCTTAGCTACACATGGTGTGTACGCTGAGGCAACATGGGAAACATTTTGGAAACAATTCCGATCAACATCTCTCAAACCCCTGATGTCATGGAAAATGTATTCATCCGTGCAAGCTACTCTTCAGAGGAGATCTACACATATAGTTCCTTTTTCAAAGAATTGTGTGATGTATTTTCCTGGTCCTATGAAGAAATGTCAAGCATAGACCTCCATATCATTGAACATGAGATAAGAATGTACAAAAACAAGAAACATGTTCGGCATAAGTTGCGACTAGTTAACCCTAGAAACACAACAACAATTAAGGAAGAGGTAGAAAAATTGCTTAAGGTTGGTTTTATCTATCTGGTTCCCCTTATATAATGGGTGTCCAATCTCGTTATGGTCGAGAAGAAGCAGGGAACCATTCGTTTTTGCATGGATTTTTGGGATCTGAATAATGCTTATCCAAAGAACAACTTTCCCACACCATTTATTGATCATATTATCAACGAGTGTACATGAAGCAAGTTATTTTCTTTTATGGACATATTCTCTAGCTATAACCAGATCCAGATCCAACTCGAGGACCAACACAAGATGTAATTAATATGTCCTTTGGGTATATTCACCTATCAAAATATGTCTTTAGTCCTTAAAAATATTGGAGATACGTTTCAGTAGGCTGTTTTGTTTTCCTTTCACAAACTCAATCATATTGTCGAAGCTTATCTTGATGATCTCATTTCTCTCTCTCGTAAGAGAGAATATCATCCTGCTCATCTTCGGCTTGTGTTTGAGAGATTTTGTTATTATTGTATTTGTTTGAATCCTAATAAGTATATTTTATGTGTCGTCTCAGGGCGTCTTTTAGGATTTATTGTATCTAATAATGGGATCATGGTTGATCCTTTAAAGGTTGAGGTGATCATTCATTTACCTCCCCCACAAAATATTCAACAAATTTAAAGTTTGCAAAGAAAAAGAAATTTTCTTTGTCGGTTTATCACTAAATATGCTAACATCACCAAGGGCTTCATGCGCTTGTTGAAAAAGGGGGTTCCTTTTATTTGGGATGAGTCTATGCAATGATCTTTCAATGCACTCAAGAAGGATCTTGTTTCTTCCTCGTTGCTTAGTTCCCTAGGCTACAACAAATATTTCTTGATGTATCTTACAATGTCTGAATCTACAGTCATCATGGTTATGGTTCAAGAAGATGATGTGCTCCAAAATCATGTCATTTACTACCTTAGTCGTGGCTTGGTGGGTCCCAAACTTAATTACTCGCATGTCAAGAAATTGGCTTTGAAAACCATGCACACTATCCAAAAAAATTTGACACTACATCCTATTGTGCAAGACTACTATGATTCTAATGTAAATCCATTTCAATATGTCCTAACCTGACAGATCATTGGGGTAAAATACAATAAATGGATTATTATATTGCAGGAATTTGAATTGGATTTTGTTTCTGCCAAGTCCAAAAAATCATTATTCTTCACTCAACTTCTGTCAGAGTTTCCCAGTGAGGATGAGAATGTCATTATAACAGAATCATTTCCTAACAATCATATCTTCCGTATCTCTTATAATGACCCTTGGTGCATGGATATCCTCGTATATCTCCAAACTTTGAATTTCTCTTCGCAATATTTGTAATACGAGCGACATCGTATTTTCCATCAGGCAAAGAATTATCTCATAATCAACAACACTTTGTATCACCAATGGGTTGATTCAATCCTTTTTCATTGTTTAACTCATGAGGAAGAAAAGATTGTACTTAACGATTTCCATAGTGGAGCATGTGTGTTGGAATTCTTGTCATTGATATCAAAGGATTAATGTTATCATTAATGTCATATTACGGCATTAAAATACAAAACATTTCAAAGATTGATTTATATATAGGTTTACAAGTATATTAAAAAAGGGGTGCATGTGTGAAAAAGTTAAAAATGAAATGGTTGTTTCAAACCCATTGGTTTGGGTATTTTCCCATGGTATTTGGAAAAGTGAAATAAAAAAAGGGAATTAATTATTTAATTAATGGGTGCCATGTATTTTTGAATTAACATGTCCCTTCGTGAAGGGTTATGATAAAGTATAAAAAGAGAAAGTGTGAGGGTGAAAATGTAGTAACATTTGAAGAAGTGGATGAACAAAGATTGAATATCATTCCACAAGGGAAGAGGTGTGAAATTGGTCTCAGTTCAGCTTGGCACTTTCATTGTAACTTATTTTCTAGGATGTTTCAGGCCATCAAATTTTGAGAAGATAGAGGAGATATCTTTGGGTACATGTGGTCAAAATTTCAAATGTTTTTTAGCTATAATTTCACATATATGCCCTGTGGAAGTTAGGGTTTTTGAATGGTCCTAAAATTAGTTTCAAACAAGTCAGTTTGGAATTTTCACTATAACTTCTTTTCTGGGACTTTTTGAACTATGAAATTTGCAAATATTTGAGAAAACATACATAAGTACCTCAAGTAAACATTTCATATGTTGGTTCTCTATACTTTCAGAGATATTCCCTATGGAATTTAGGGTTTTTGAATGGTCCTGGAATCAGTTTCAAACAAGTCAATTTAGCGTTTTCACTATAAATTATTTTCTATGACTTTTTGTATTGTGAAATTTTCAGAGATCTAGGGAGACATATAAAACTACCTTGGGTAAAAATTTCAGAGATCTAGGGAGACATATAAAAGTACCTTGGGTAAAAATTTCATATGTTGGTTCGCTACAAGTTTGATATATGCCATGTGAAAGTTAAGGTTCCTGAGTTTTCCTGAAATTAGTTTCAAGCAAGTCAACTTGGAATTTTTGCTATAACTTTTTTTCGATGACACTTCAGCCTATGAAATTTCCAGGGATCTGAAGAGACATACAAAAGTAACTCAAGTAAAAATTTCAAAATCGTATTTGAAAAATTGGATATGTGGCATATTGTCCATGCTTTTTTCTTGGGAAGAGGGCTAAAACAACAAGCTTTAGGAAATTTACCATTTATAATTCAAATTTTGGTCAGACATAGTAAAGGTAGAAGTAATGAGAAAACCTAGTGAAGGCAGAAGCAATGAGTAGACCTAGAGAAGGAAAAAGTAGCGAGAAGACTTGGTGAAGGAAGAAGTAGTAAGTAGACTCAATGAAAGTTGGTGTAGCTCACACAAAGAAATTTATGTCTCTTCCTAAGTTGGTGCTTAGCGGTGGTGATTGATGTCTCTAGTAGATTGGTGTCTACAAAGATCTATAAGAGTAGGTTGGTGCTTCTCAAATAAAGATATTGGGATCTCTTGCTAAGTTGGTGCTTAGCGGTGGGGATTGGTGTCTCCAGTAGATTGGTGTCTAAGAATATCTATAAGAGTAGGTTGGTGCCTACCCAGATTTATACCAGTGGGGATTGGTGTCTCTAATTAGTTGGTGCCTACAAATATTTATAATAGTAGGTTGGCTCCTACATAGAATTATAAAGAGAATTTTTGTGGTTTTATCCTAAAAGGGTTTCCACGTAAATGTTGTACTCCATGTTTTGCAGTTAATAGATATCATATATGATTATTTTCTTATGGTCGATCAATGATTCACCCCCCTCCCCGCTCTTAGTATAAGGTGTGATCAACAATTGGTATTAGAGCAGGTTCCATCGGAAATAGTCTAACCACTGGAAGGAAGATCTCAAGAGAACACATGGAAATAGAAACAAATAGTGATACTTCGAAAAATGAATATAAAGGGAAATAAATGATGGATTCAAAAGAGAAACAAAATTTCAAAACAAATGTGGAAGAGGATCTTGAAAAAGAACTCATTTGTGCCCTAAGAGAAATAAAGAGGCTTAAGAAAAAGAATTTGAAAAAAAAGGAGCAACTGCAGAAATATGAAGAGGGGGATTGTGATGCAAAAACAAAAATGTCACAAAACCTTGAAGAAATAAGGAAGATTATTATCAACCTAAAGATTCAACTATAAGAGTAAAAAAGGATAGAAGTAGTGGTGAGATCTAGTTGAAGAAAAAGGAAGAAAATTATGAGAAGCTAGAAGATGAAATTGTTTCCTTAGGAAAGGAATTGGAGAATTCAACTGCTCAATTGAATAGAAGCTTAAAGTTTGAAAAGAGCACTGAAATCTTAGATGATATCATCAAATGCCAAAGGTCACCAGTCATTAAAACTAGTCTTGGCTATGATAAGAGTTAGATGACCACTAAATAAGATTCAAAAGCTACAGAGCCATCAAAGAAAAAAAATAAAGTAAAATATAAAAGATATGTTGATGTACTCAAAATCTCCATCAATGACGAATACAAAAGGAGGAGAAAAAATGGTGTTCAACAGAAAATTGGAATTCCTCCCAAACATAACAAGGACAGATTCGGAAGATATTTCCCAACAAGATGGCCTTGCACAACTCAGTATCAAAACTCTTTCCTTGGTTATTGTTTTTCTTGCAATCACTGTGGTCATAAAACAATAGATTGTAAAGCATATGCAACTTATGGGTTCTCAAATAGAAACTATAATTCATTTGCTCCATTATTTGATTACAATTTTGTATGTTATAAGTGCAACAACTATGGGAACATAACACATTTTTGTAGAAGTGGCCTAGTGGAAACTTCTAGACAAAGCAAGGAAGAAAGTACCCTTTCCAAATGAAAGAAAGAATCCACCAAATTTTGGACAAAGAAGTAGGAGCAAGAAGAGAAGAAGAAGGAGAAAGAAGAAAAAAAATAATAAAGGAGAAAAGAGGAAGAGAAAGGAACAAAATGTCAAAGGTATATTCATTTCACAAACCAAGTGTATCAAGGAAATGCTGAAGAAGTTCATAATGGAATATTTTGCACCATGAAACACACCCATGGTCACAGGTTGTAAATTGAACAAAGATGATGAATCTCTGGAAGCAAATCAAACATTGTATATGTCAATGATTGGCATCCTACTATATGTGAGAGCATCAAGGCCGGACATTATGCAAGTAGTAGGATTGGTTGCACCATTTCAAGCTGCATCAAAAGAAACTCATGTGCAAGCAGTGAAAAGAATATTCAAATATCTAAAGGGCACCTTGGACTTTGGCTTGTGGTGCTCAAGAGGTGAATATTTTACTCTAACAACATATACGGATGTAGATTGGGCAAGCAATGTTGATGATAGGAAAAATACAAGCTCAAGGGGAGCATCCCTTTGTCATTGATGTCAAAGGGGAAGATCTACAGACATGGCAGTATTCTTTATATGCCTGGTGGACTATGTGTTTTATTGCAATATTTTCTTCAATGAAAAAGGGGGAGATTGTTGGAATTATTATCATTGATGTCAAAGGATTAATGTTGTCATTAATGTCATACTATGACATAACAATACACAGAGCATTTCGAAAAATGATTTATATATAGTTTTACAGTTATATTAAAAAATAGGTGCATGTGAAAAAGTAAAAAGTGAAATGGTGGTTTCAAACCCATGGGTTCAGATATTTTCCCATGGTATTTGGAAAAGTGAAATAAAAAAAAGGGAATTAATTATTTAATTAATGGGTGTCATGTATTTTTGAATTAGCATATCCCTTCATGTATGATAAAGTATAAAAATAGAAAGTATTGAGAGAAAGAGTGAGGGTGAAAAATGTAGTAACATTGGAAGAAGTGGATGAGAAATTATTGAATATCATTCCAAAAGGGAAGAGGTGTGAAATCAGTTTCATGTCAGATTGTCACTTTCACTATAACTTATTTTCTAGGACATTTCAAACCGTAAAAATTTGAGAAAACAAAGGAGAGATATTTGGGTACATGTGGTCAAAATTTCAAATTTTGGTTCGCTATATTGTTGAAGATATGCCCTATGGAAGTTAGGGTTTCTAAATGGCCCTGGAATCAATTTCAAATAAGTTAGCTTGGAATTTTCACTATAACTTATTTTCTGGGACTTTTACAAGTGTGAAATTTGCAGAGATATGAGGAGATATACAGAAGTACCTCAAGTAAAAATTTCAGATTTTGGTTCACTGTACTTCAACGATATTCCCTGTGGAATATAGGGTTTCTAAATGGTCCTGAAATCGGTTTCAAATGGGTCAGTTTGAAATTTTCACTATAAATTCTTTTATGGGACTTTTCAGACTATGAAATTTTCTAATATCCGTAAGAGTAGGTTCGCTCCACTCAAAAAAATAGATTGGTGTCTCTTGCTAAGTTAGTGCTTGGAAGTGGAGATTGTTGTCTCCAGTAGATTAGTGTCTACAAATATCTCTAAGAATAGGTTGGTGCTTACCAGGATTTGTACCAGTGGGGATTGGTGTCTCCAGTAGGTTGGTGCCTACAAATGTTTGTAACAATAGGTTGGTGCCTACAAAGAATTATAAAGATAATTTTTTTGGTTTTCTTCCAAAATTGTTTCCACATAAATTTCATGTTCCATGTTCTGCAGTTAATAGATATCATATGTGATTGTTTTCTTGTGGTTGATGAATGTTTGAAAAAGAAAAAAAAATGTCTTAAAGTGATTCACCCTCCCCCTCTCAGTATAAGTGTGTTCTCAACAATGTGGTGGTCATATTTATAGGCTGGAAACAACCCAAAAAAATATGCTCGCCAAATACTTTTGGCCGACAATATTCAAAGATTGCATTGATGCAGTCAAGAAGTGTCACCCATGTCAAGTGTTTTCTAGGAAAATGCAGGTCCATCCTACTCTATTTCTGATCATCATCGTTGGCCCCTTCACCAAGTGGCAGGTATATTTCACAGCATGCCACCTGACTTCATCTAGGGGGCATCGTTACATTATTGTGGTCGTCGACTATTTTACAAAGTAGGTGGAGGCCATGTCTATGTTTGCAAATGACAATGAGATTGTAGTGCTTTTAATTTGCAATCATATAATTACCAAGTTCGTAGTTTCGAAATAGATTGTCACGGATATTGGCAGACACTTCCATAATCGAATGATGTCATAATTAGCATCGAAGTTAGGCTTTAAGTAGGAGCATTTATATCCTTATTACCCTGAGGAGAATGGAAAGTAGAGGTTGTCAAAAAGTCTCTCAATACCATCCTTCAACGAACTATCAATGCAAGAAAATCAAATTGTTATTTGATACTTTATCTCGAATTATGGGTGTACCAAACTTTAGTCAAGACTGCTACATTATTTTTTCCATTCCAACTCATACACGGGGCAGAGGAAGTTATATTGATTGAATGTGAAATACCCTCACTGAAGATTTATATTGAGCTTCTTCCTAACACGACAAAGTTAGAAACATCTTGTTCACTTAGAGAATCTCGATGAGTAGTGTTGCGAAGTTGCCACGATGAACGAGGCACACAAGAAACATGTTAAGAGTCAGTATGACAACTTTATAATCCCAAGGATATTTTTTTAGGGATATCTTGACTTGGTCTATGATCAAGACAAATACGCTCTAGGGGTAGGAAAATTTAATACAACATGGCATGACCCTTACATTGTGAGGTGTGCCCTATGAAACTGAGCTTATGAGCTAGAGGATTATGAGGGTAATGTGTTTTCGAAGCCCATAAATGGGATCTATCTCAAGAGATACTACTCTCGAGTATTGATGCTCATGTGTTTTCCCCTTTGTAATTATTGTATATTGGTAGCATTTGGGACTAGTTTTTGTTGATGATTACAGTTGCGTGAGACATCCTCTAGGACACAGACCTGAGAAAGAGCCCCTGAGTTGGGTGTGTGGTTCCTATCTAAGACAGAACTGGAACGTTGTGTTGGCCTCCTCTATGTAGAGGGTCGAGATGATACTCCAGATGATCCTCATGTGTAACACAATGAGAAAGAAGATCTGTTGAGTTGGACGTGCATATGGCTGAGCACAGGTGAACATGTGGAAAATCCCATGAGTTGGGTGCATCGTTCTGCGACAAAGATGAAACGATGTATTAGCCTCCTCTGAGCAGAGAGTTGAGATGATGAACTCCATATGACTCTCTTGTGTAACGCAATGAGAAAGAAGATCTGTTGAGTTGGACGTTCCTGTGGATGAGCATAGGTGAACGTGATCCTAGTGGTTGAGCACTAGTGAGTGTGGTTCTCCTATGAAATGCAGTGAGATAGAGAGACATCCTTGTGGTTGAGCACAGATGGATGGTGCTCCTAGTGGCTAAGCACTAGTGGGTGTATGAGATCCCTTGCTATATTGTTCAAGAGTCAGACTTACCTATAACCCTATTTGTTATGTAAAGGGTGCAGGTCGGCCCCACCTTAATGTAAAAGATAATTAATATGGTAATTATTAATTATATTTTGAGTTATTGAGGTCGGCCCTATTGTGCCAATAGACACATCATTTGATGTGACAAGTATTATATAAATAAAGGTGAACCCCATTGAGGAAACACACTTATCATTGTGGCATCTCATGATTTTAGAAGTTGTGGTCTGAAATTATGAGAATTATAGCACCCTCTTGTGTCCTAGGTTTGGTGATGGTGTGGCAGAGGAGATCTTTCTCTTGAAGAATATAGCAAAGGATTGGTTGGGTTTTCTTCCCTTGTTGAGAAGGGTTTCCCAGGATACTTCTTGTGTTATTGTGCATGGTTATTCTTCTTGTGATCTTGGTTTACTACAATAGTTATGGTTCAAGTAAAAGTTAAACAAAAAATTTAAAGAGAATGCATGAGCCATAGCTCATTGAAAATTCCACATGGTATCAAAGTGGGTCTTGAAGAATACCACTTGCTCAAGGTTGAAGGAAAAACGTGATCACCCAAAGACTGTTAAACCCTTGTTTCCATTGCACAGAAAAGAGGTTGGACCCCACAGCAAATAAAGGAAGGCAACCATGGGAGGAGAACCTTGTCGCTAGCATAAAGAAAATAAGGTTGAACCTCCCTTAACTCTTTGTGGTAAAATTAAAGGGGTTCGGACCCTAGGACTACTATGTGTTGATGATTATGTTAGCTAGGGTCGATTTCCCTTGCTTGTTGGTCAAATTTCTTATCCAAGGATCGATTTTGTTGTTGTAGGGGATGAGTTTCATTGCTTGGACGGTGTTATCTTGTTGTTGGGTTTTGTCTCTTGCCAAGAGGATAAGTTTATTGTTGTGGGACTGAGTTTTAGTGTTGTTGAAGGTTTTAATGGTTTGGATGACCCTCACTTGATTCCCCACTGACTGTGATAGAAATCGGCCCTCCTTGAACTGCCATGATGTTGATAAAGAAGGTGCCACGATGTTACCAAGGACCCTTTCTGAGGTAAAAACTAAGGTTGTCGCAGCCATAAAGAAGAGGGGTCAGACCCTTGATGAACCCCCACGACAGGGACCCTAAAACATGTTCACAGACCTGGTTGAGGTTGTCACAGCCATAAATAAAATTGCAGACATTGAGGGAGCCATCATTTGACAATCTCGAGGAAAATTCGTTAACAGATATGAGGTACATATCTAAGCAGATTTAAGAGGAAATTCTAGGTAGTTTTAAGGGTTATTTGAGTGACATTACAGACCTGTGATAGCACAATTACGAGGACCTGTGGACAAGTCAAATTTCTAAGCTATATCTCTGTTGTCCTATTGCTCCATATTGTCATCTTTTGATGTCATATACTGATGCAAGTATTTAATGGTGTTGTTGTTGTATATCTCAACAATTATCGAAGGATGTTGTTGGTGTCTTTCTCCATCTACTCTTGAAGTTCTCTCCACAGAAAATTAAAATTGCTTACCTAAGTGCATTGAAGATATTGGTAAGCAAACATTGCTTGCTAAAGAAGAGCAAGAGCCACCCTTGCCTAAAATGAACACATTGTTACAATAGAAATTGTTGAAAGTAGTTCCACCAAAAGAAATGTAGGGTGTAACTATATCTGATAATAGAGAAGTATTGTTTGTTGAAAGGAAATTCAAAGTTCAAGTTACACTGGGCTATCGTGTGCATATATCACTTTGGAAAACACTTCATCTAGAGTTTCTTGTGTTAGCACTCTGTAAATTTGTTCAGATGATAAACAAACGACAGAGGTAATTGTTTCAACCAACTTTAGAGCTGGGCACAGCTCGGAGAGGGCTCTCTCGTGTCACTTGATGTTTCTTTGGAAATCGATGGCTAGGTTGAGTTTGTTTTGGGGGTTTTTTATAAAGGTGTTGGCAAGGAAGGGGAGGGACACTTAGGGCTATGGAGTCGAAATTCTGAAAGTGAATGAAAACAATGACCGACCGGTAGAACTCTCCAGAGGATAAAGGCTAAATGAGGCAATGAATTTGAGTTATAATTTGTATTTATGCAGAGTACAAGAGGAAGGAGAAAACAAGTAACTACATCAGAGCATTACTGAAATGAATTCTAAATTAGTTAGGAAGAAAATTACACAGTTTAAATTGCTTAAGCCGAGAGCATCATAAGATGAATTCTAAGCTTTTAAATATCCAATTTAAACAGAAGAAAGTGCAAATTGAATTTAAGAACACAGGAAATACATACAATGAGAGAAGACAAAACTCATATCACCACCATTAGAATCTTTTCATAGAGACTTCAAAAGCTTCTTCATATGTATGCAATTCATCTCCAGAAAATTACAATTGAGTTCAAAACAACTAAAAGGTGCCCTTGCACTTCTACCAACATTAATTCATTCAGAACTTATAGCATTTATACAATTTGAGTTCCTTTCAATTAGAAACTGACTACAATAGTTGAACTGAAACGTTTCAACTTCTAAAACTGACTATAATAACTACATTTGACAGTTTCGGTATGGGAACCGATTACAACGATTGATTAGACAAAAACGTTCCATGCACCCGCAGCCGATTCCTCTGACCCTTCATCTTCTGTCTTCACCATTTGTCATGTTTGCTCTTCTGCCAGATCCACCACCCTGGTGACACTTGGAGGTTATTTGTTGGTTCCTGGAAAATTTCATTTTGTCTTGCCTAGCCGCACTATCTCTTTCCACTGCAAGTCAGAAGGGATCTCGTAGTCCATCATTTCCTTGATCAGGATCTTCGGGTCAATGCAACAGGCATAACTCATGGTTGGCAGCCTGATCTTTACTATCTTGAACTGATTTAAGATCTCAAAATTTGTGGTCAAATATTCCCCCAGATTTGTTCCTTTCAGTTTTTCCTCTAGGCTTTCAAACTTGGAGTGATCCATTCTGCATTGGGCAAGGTGAGAGTTGTATTCTTCCTAATTATATAATTTCCCTTTATCATCCCAAAATGGTGGGAGGCCTTTGATGAACAACTCTTCAAACAGATCCTTGAATTCTCGTATACTCTACTCCATCTGTATGGTTTTGGTTTGAACTGACTTGAGCAAGTTATGCTTGGCAATGATCCTCCTGGCCCAAATGATCAATGTAGTCCTGTCTTTGACCCCAATGATCTGAAGTTCAGCAGTGGGAATGGAATTTAGCAGATTTATAGCATTTTGGGCCCACTCAGAGGGTTTTTTTGCCAGTGTCTCATTCACAACAGTGCACCTGCTTCTCGTTGTGATGGCCATGCTATCTTTGTCATTTATGTAATTTAGGTACACCCTGAACTTGGCAGCTTCAGCAACAATGGAGTCCCAGATGACGTGTTTGGCTCCCTGCAAAAGTCCTTTACCATTCAACATTGTCTTCAACTTGTCTACTCTTTCATGCAAAGCTTGATTTTCTTTCTAGAACTGGGCCATCTTCTCATCCTTTATTTTCATTTCTTGCTGCAGCTTTTCTATATCTCCCTTAAGGATTTTGATTTCTCTTGCCTTCAACCTAACTTGTGACATAGCTTGGACAAGTCCTTTAGTGTTTGACCCAGTTTTTGTAGTACAAGGTATTGCTACAGCCATGTTTGATACTCCTGCCTGTCCTTGTGACCAATTCACCTTTTCTTTCTCTAGCTGCAATAATTTGGCCTTGTGATTCAATGCTTCATGTCGAAATGTCTCTTTCTCTTGTTCTAGAGCAACCAGCTCTGTTGTTTGTGGATTCTCTGTGGAAGACATCTTTAGTTTTTTCTTCATGCTCTGAATCATCTTGTCTTTCTCTTCTAAGGAAGCTTTCACTCCCTGAGGGCCTTCAGATTCTAATCTCTTGACTTGAGTCTGCCAAGCTCTGCTGGATGTTTTCTCTTGTCTCAATTGTCCCTCCAACTTAAGTGCATGAGTTGTCAGCCTTGAAATCTTCAAGCTCAAACTCAAGTAGTATGAATACAACATGTCACATGTGTTTCTGTGGAATTTCACCTTATATGGGGCACTGATGTTTTCATCATGCAGCTTAACCTCAGACACTTTATCCTCGTCTGCAACTGCTATGTTGTGTGTCTTCTTCTCTATATCCCTGACTGTGAACAAAGAAGACTTGTGTTGAGAAATATTTTCTACCTCAGGTATCAACTTTCTTATTTCACTCATGGCCAAGCTTCCTTTCACGGCATATTGCTTTGCCTGATCTTCTTTAGATTGATAGACTGCACCAGGTGCTTTATCAAAAATGTGTTTTTTGCTGCCGAAAGCTCTTGAGTTGCTTTCACCTTGGGGCATGTTCCTTTTACCAGTTTCTTCCTTAATGGTGCCACTCTCCACCATATCCATACTTACTTTCTCTTTAGGCTCTTCTTCTTCAAGATCTACTATCTGTGGGGACTGTGTAATCTTTATTTTCTTGGGAGCAGTCTGCTGACTACTTGTGCCTAGGGCCTCTGAACTGCGTCTCTTGGTATAGACACTTACTTTGGGAACTTTGAGTACTAGCTTCTGAGGACTCTGATGTGTCTGAGTCTGTTGTAGGGTTGGCCCTACTTGTTGAGTTTGAGCAGGCTGCAAGATGGCTTCCATATCAGCACAAGTTTCTAAATTTGCCAATTTGTCAAAATTTCAACATACTCATGCTCATAAGGGGCTTATATGTTCATCAATATTCTTTTAGATATGACCTAATGTGGATCATATATTCTCCCTTGTAGTTTTGCAAATCCAAAATCCTTGAGTTTGGCCTAGATCTAAGATAAGAAAGATCTAGTTTTTACAACAAAGGGTCCTATGAAGAAAAGAAATTCCAGGTTGGATGCCTTGTGCAGTTTCAGGAAATGTTTTGTCTCTGAGATGATTCTTTGCTTAATGAACTCCAGGGAAAATACTTTGGGTGTCAGAAAAATAGGCAAAAGGTAAGGGGACTCTTGACAACCATATACCCAAATTACTGTAGAATGCATGAACATCACCCAATCTCCCACTCTGTTTTTTGGATTTGGCTGCAAATAACTTTTCATGTTTTCCAGAACTCTTGGCAGGCTGGTGTTGAAGATCAGGCTGTAAACTATGGACATGATCTTATTTATGAAAATGAGCATTGTGATTCTTTTACATTCAGTTGAGATGAATGTTGCTTCAGGAAACTCGATCTTGTTTGTCTCTAGGACCATCTTCAGCAAGTATGTGCAATACCTAAAGTGCCTTAGTGATTGGAAATTCACTAGTTGTTTTTGTACATTATCAGCTATGAATCCTTCAAAACTGATACGGACTAACTGAATGGACTCTGACTGGAAAAAAGTTAATAGAAAACCTAACATGACCTCAACTACATATTTGTCATTATCTAATCCTAAAATCTGACTGAGTATGGAACGGGCCCATTGGATTTCAATAACCATGACATTTACATTCATTTTCAAGGACAGACTCTCAGAATAATGCTCGAGTTTGACAATTTTCTGCAAAAATAGGTTTTTGACCTCAGGGGGACATTCCATGTAAACCGTAACTAGCTTTTCTTCCTCGAAGGGTTTAGACATTGTGGAGGGAGAGTCTGGTATGCCGAGGGCGTATCGAATTGACAGGCTATCTACTCTGCACAGGACCTCCGACCCTAATTTCTTTAAAATGCACTTCTCTTCCTGTCAATATTGTTCTGCGCACCAACCTATGAATTCCGGGAAAGGGAATGCGACCTCGACAGCATAAGGGATTATGGAGGCCTGGACTGCTTCGAGAAAAGATGTTTGTTTCCCTATATTATCCGACAAATTTGTTAAATTATGAGCTTGATTTCTTATGCAGATTAATTCTTTTATTTTCTTCAATACTTTGATTCCAGCTTAATACACTTCAACAATTTCAAATCATAATCGAATAGCAATAATTATGTAGATAAGTAAACATGCATATCAACAACACATATACCCTGGGGAAACCCTGTACAGTGAGAAAAACCCCTGCAAACAATATTCCTTTATTGCATTAATAATGTAAGATCTCTTACAAATATCCACCATGAATGTACTTCTCTCAAAGAGCTTGCCAAGATGACTCTGACCTGACAAAGACTTACAAGACCTTGCTGAAATACACCTTTGATATGCTGCCTCTTTATCACTGATGTGCTCCTCTAT
>JASDQU010738936.1:175210-229613 GCA_032191745.1 Picea mariana
AACCAGTTAGTACACCTTTGGCCAGCCATTTCAAATTAACTAAGGAGATGTGTCCCAAGACACAGGAGGAGATAGAATACATGTCCAGGGTCCCATATTCATCAGCAGTTGGCAGCTTGATGTATGCAATGGTTTGCACAAGACCAGATATTGCACATGCAGTGGGAGTTGTGAGAAGGTATATGAACAATCCAGGTAAAGAAGATTGGGAGGCAGTAAAGTGGATTCTCAGGTATTTGAGAGGTACTACTACACATGCATTGTGTTTTGGAGGTTCAAACACTTTTCTATAGGGATATGTTGATTCAGATATGGCAGGTGATAAAGACAGTAGGAGGAGCACCACAGGGTATGTTTTTACTATAGGTGGAATAGCAGTAAGTTGGATTTCGAAACTGCAAAAGGTTGTTGCACTTTCAACAACAGAGGAAGAGTATGTTGCTGCTATAGAGGCTAGTGAAGAGATGATTTGGTTACAAAGGTTTATGGAGGAATTGGGAAAGAAGCAGGAGAAGAGCAGGTTATACTGTGACAGTCAGAGTGCCATTCAGCTTGCAAAGAACTCAGCCTTCCATTCGAAGACTAAGCATATACAGTTGAGGTACCACTTCATATGATCTGCCTTGGAAGATGGACAATTGAAGCTGGAAAAGATACACACTAGCCAGAATCCTACAGACATGTTAACAAAGGGAGTAACCAGAGAGAAACTGAGTTCTTGCTCAGTTTCAATTGGTCTTCAAGAATGAAGATGAAGATGAGAAATTTTCCAGGTCCAAGAAGGTTCAGAGTCCAGCATATACAGCAGCAGTGGAGTTGTTGAGATCAGTCTCCAAGTGGGAGATTGTTGGTTGTGGAGCCTGAATATCTTCCTGATTTAGAGGTCTTTTACTTTTAGCTATGTTTATACCCCATGAAGTATTTACACCCTAGAATTATGTACACTCTTCCACGTGGGGAAGTGCAGAGGGGGGGTACCCCCTCTGTAGAGTCCGAGGGGGCTATCCCCTCAGCTAGGGGGTCTGGGAGCAAGTGGGCTCCCAGCGGGGGTTCGGGGGCGAAGCCCCCGAAGAAAAAATTGCCTTGTAAAAGTATATTGTAATTTCATTGTAAATCTAGACCGTTCATTATAAGGTCACAGATCTAATGATAGAGATTATGTTAGGGTTTTTTTCCGTAGAAGGCAACCCTCTTTTATGAGGGAAATGTATTGCGGCTATGTAGGTTGGCAAGTATTGTATTCTGAGAGAGGAGACTGTGAGAGAAAGAAGAAGAAGTTACAGCGGGTTTTGTTGTAGGTTGTATCCCTTCATTTTGTTGGATAATAATAAAGAAAGGACCTGGCAATTTCTCTGGTGGACGTAGCCCACATTGGGTGAACCATGTAAATCTGTGTCTCTCTTGTATTGTGTATCTTCTGTGTTTTATTTCCGCATTTGTTTTATTTTATTGCTCCGCGGTCCTATTTTTCTAACACCACTCTCTACAAAAAATCAAATCAAGAAGGTAAAATCCTCATTATTTGTCTTTATGTTGATGATATGAACTACACGGGTAATCTTATGTTAGAAGAATTTAAAGATGCCATGAAAACAAAATTTGAGATGAATGATCTTGGTCTCATGAAATAATTTTTGGGAATTAAAGTTGAGCAATTTGCCCATGGTATTTTTTTCTGTCAACAGAAGTATGCTACAAACATTCTGAAAAGGTTTAGAATGGATAAATGCAATCCAGCAAAAACTCTTGTTGCACTAGGAACAAAATTGAGCAAAAAAGATGAAGGAGCAACAATTCATTCTGCATTATATAAAAGGATAGTAGGTAGTCTCATGTATCTTATTGCAACCATACTTGATATAGTGTATGCAACAATTTTTGTTTCCAAGTTTATGGAATCCCCCAAGGATTCTCATTGGAAAGTTGGAAAATAATACTAAGGTATGTTGCAGGGAAAATCAATTATGGCTTGTGGTACACAACTTTTGAATATTATTCACTTGCAGGGTTCACAGATAGTGATTTTGCAGGCATCTTAGATGACATGAAAAGCACATCTGGTTATGCTTTTCAATTGGGAACCAATATGATTTTATGGGCATCCAAGAAACAGCCCATAGTTGAAATATCTTCAGTAAAGGCAGAGTATGTTTTTGCAACTTCAACATCATACCAAATAGTATGGCTGAAAAGAATCTTGAAAGATCTAGCACATATGGAAAAGGAGCCAACTCCTATTTTCTATGACAAAAACTCAATCATCGCATTATCAAAGAATCATCTGTTTCATTAGAAAAGAAATCATATTGACACTCACTTTCAAATTCATTTGATAAATTTTCAATAATGGTGATATTTATCTTATATTATGTGGATCAAGAGATCATCTTTTTACTAAACCATTAGGAAAAAATGTTTTTGAATTTCAAAAAGAGCACTTGTGCATTGTAAGTGTTTATGAATGTAACAACTGAGATTAAGGGGGAGTGTTAGAGTTAATCTCCAAGTTCCTTTGTCTTCCAACACACCCAATTGAGTGGAGTTAGACTCCAGATAGTCTTTTAGTTAAGCTATTGTTTTCTGCATAGTTAGTTAGAGATTCGTTTGCGATCTATTTTCATTTTGGAATTCCTCTATAATCTATTTAACATAGTTGAATAGTGATAAGAGTACAAAATACCCACTATTATTTTCCCGCATTTCTATTTTGTTGTTTATTTGCTTCTCTGTCTCTGAATTTTATCATCTTCCAAGGACAAAATAATGCATGGATTTATTATATTGAATCTTGATAATCCAATTGTACCTCAAGGAAAGGAAGCCCAAATTGTGAAAGAGGGTGCATATGAGATGAAGATCATGAAAAAAAAGTTGCTCTTTATTACAAACTTCTCCAGTTGAAGATTCAAGGAGAGTGTTGGTTGGTTGGAAGATGAAATTATAAATCAACTTGAAAATGTCGGGTCTAAAAGTGAAGAAGGACTCAACATTGTAATCCTTAACTTTCCTCCAAGATTCTATGAGATTGTTGTCATCAATTGAGAGTGGGATAAAGCACTTAACATATCGTTACAAGAAGAAAGAAGAAAAAAAAAGTTTATGACAAAGATGGATGAACTTCTCTGCAAGAAAATTCAAGGAGACTCCTTTTCTGCAATAAAATTCAAGGAGAGGCCCTTTGTTTTAGTGGAGGAGAAATAACTAAAGCAAGGAGTTGGAACGTTTGTGGATAATCCAATAAATAAAGAATTGAACAAAAAGAAGTGTAATCATTAACATAAGAAAGGAAATTTAAGGAAAGATTGTTGGAAAAGGATTGTGGATAAATTACTAAAGCGAGCAATGCAAACGAAATAGACATGATGCATTTTTTCCATGATGTGAACGCATCACTTCTTATGGCTTCAGGGGAATCCATTAAAGGTATGTTATTTGAGTGGGTTTTAGATTTGAAACAAATGAGCATGTGATTTCAAGAATGGGTTAGTTTAAATACCTAACTAAAATTCATAGGGAGGTGAAGCTTGGAGATAACAACAAATTTTCTCAATGGCACAAGTGTATTTGAAATTGAATTTTAAAATGAAGTCAACATACACTTAAAAATATTCTTTGTAGTCACTCACAATCCACTTTAATATAAGGAGGATTGCATGTACAGGTTTTGAGGTCGTATTTCATTCCAAATTATATTTATTGCATTATGAGAAGTAGACTCAAGTGTGTTGCTCAAGGAATCAACCTAGGCAATCTATATAAGCTTGAATCATCTACAGACTATGAGCATGCATTAGTGGTGACCAGTGACAAGATTGATATTGAGCTATGTTATCAAAGACTAAGACACTCAACAAAGAAGAAGTATCCAAGACTCAAGATTATTAAGGATGTTGTTTTAACATTGTGTCAAGCAAGAGGTTTTGGGAAAATAGAAAAAATTATTTTTTTCAATTTGATAAAAAGTCAAAAATCAAGCTATTAAAATATTGGACCATGGCCATTATCAAGTAAGGAGTCACCTAGTTTATTGAATTCATTTCAAGGATTTAGGCTTCTTAAAATGATTTATGTAAATGTTTTTCATTCCATTATAACGAAATTGAATTTAGAAATTTATTAACTAAATATTAAAAATGCATTTCCAACTTGAAAAAAAGTTATATAAAAATATTTAAAAAAAAAAACAAAGATTAATAAATTAACCAATTACATAATATTTAATATAAAATATCGTTTCTTAACAACTTCAAAGCTGGAACAGTTGAAACAAATATCTACATTAGAAGACGGTCATCTTCATTTTATATCATGTTATTTTGATGATTAATAATTTATAAATTTTGAATATTAATAAAGAAGTTTTATGTATTGAATTTTATATGGAGTTATGACTCACAGGAAAGCATGAAGATTGCATCTGAATGAAAAGAGGATTTGGTAAAGTGTTTTGTTATGACTTAAAACTAGCATCATTATGACTCATAATGATGAAAGCATGAAGATTGCATGTAAATGAAAAGGATGAAGATTGCATGTAAATGAAAAGGAGAGGTGGTAAAGTAGTGATAATGATAGTGATAAATATTAACTTGATTGTAGATATATTTAAAATATAAGAATTATATGTATAATAAAATCATTTTAAAAATTAAGATTTCAATTATTATTAATTTTAAGTTTATAGATAAATAAAGATTGTATGTAAATAAAAATGATGAAGATTGTATGTAAATGAAAAGAAGAGGTGGTAAAGTAGTGATAGTGACAATGATAATGATAGTGACAAATATTAACTTGATTGTAGATATATTTAAAATATAAAAATTATATGTATAATAAAATCATTTTAAAAGTTAAGATTTCAATTATTATTAATTTTAAGATTTTAGATAAATAATTTTAATTATTATTATTTTTTGATTAAAATATAAGAATTATATGTATAATAAAATCATTTTAAAAATTAAGATTTCAATTATTATTAATTTTAAGTTTATAGATAAATAAAGATTGTATGTAAATAAAAATGATGAAGATTGTATGTAAATGAAAAGAAGAGGTGGTAAAGTAGTGATAGTGACAATGATAATGATAGTGACAAATATTAACTTGATTGTAGATATATTTAAAATATAAAAATTATATGTATAATAAAATCATTTTAAAAGTTAAGATTTCAATTATTATTAATTTTAAGATTTTAGATAAATAATTTTAATTATTATTATTTTTTGAGATTTTAAATAAATAAGATATTTGAAACTTTTCCATATAAATCTTATTTTTATAAAATGAAATATTTTTAATAATATAATATTGTATTATTGTGTTTATATGTTTCTTATGATTGATTTCTTCACTAAAAAAGTGAAGTAATTTTGGTAATATAATATTGCAGTATTGTGTTTATATGTTTCTTATAAATGATTTCTTCACTAAACTCTACTTTATGTATTTATGTATTCCATGTTTTGATCATAAAAGTGAATTATCTCTATAAAATTGAATTATGTAGTTAGTATAGAGAACTCTCAAATGAATAACTGGAACTTAACTTAATAACGATTGAAACTTCAAAAATACTCCCTACACTTTGATATGTACCCTATCAAGAAAAATCTATATCTAAGCATGGTTCTACCTCCAAATCAAGGCTAAGCAACCTAAATTTTTTCATTTTCTACATCCATAGATGTAAATATTAGGCAGGCAGCATAGATCATGGAAGCAACATATCTGTGGATGTAGCATAGATCATGGAAGCAACAGTGTTTTCTTTTTAAAAAAAAATGGAAAATAACCCAAGAGTATATCTAGCAGCCGACAAGCCAGATATACCAGAAACTTGTGACTTAGCAAGGATCAAGGGGTCATGAAGCCCACCTAGGTGGACCTCTAGTGTCAATTCTCATGTCAATTCTTGGCAAACGTTTTTTTTTTTAAACCATGGGAAATAACCCAAGAGTATATCTAGCAGCCCACAAGCCTTGTCAATTAGGCAAACAATTTTTATTTTTTTTTAACCGTGGGAAATAACCCAAGAGTATATCTAGCAGCCAGCAAGCCAGATATACAAGAAATTTGTGACTCGGCAAAGCCCACCAGGGTGGACCTCTCTTGTCAATTCTTGGCAATTAGTGTTTTTTTTTTAACCATGGGAAATAACCCAAGAGTATATCTAGCAGCCAACAAGCCAGATATACCAGAAATTTGTGACTCAGCAAGGGTTAATGCGAGAAGTCCACAGAGGTGGACCTCTATCCTAGGGATGGTCTACCCTTCCAACCTAATCACAACGGGCCAACATGTACAAACTATATCCCTACTGATTTGAACATATGACCTCCTTCAAGGAAATACATATTCTTAACCATTAGGCTCACTTGAGCTGTACCAATTCTTAGCAAGCAATGGGTAAAAGGGAGCCACCAGACCACCAAGAGAGATAAGCGGTCGAGTGGAGAAGTAATCACCATAATATATAGTGGTCGTAACATATGGCAGTCGTGCTTATCTATCGGGTGAAACAAAAAATTGCAGCCACCATTCCTGTTTGCGTATTTGGAGCAAGGAGCTACCATATCAATTTGGAAGAGTCGCCATCGTATCCAATAGAAGCTATTGTGAAGGAAATTCATTGTCAAAGTAAAGTCACGCTAGTCCAAAAATTCTTGCGGCTGTAGCCAAATAGATCCTTCATCGTCCAACTCGAGAAGGTTGGGTTGAATTTGGCACTTAGTTCCAATCACCATCTTTAAGCATGAAACATGAAAAACATGATGTAGCTTAGAATGATTGGGCAAAGCTAACTGATAGGCCACCTATCCCACACACTTGAGAACGGTATAAGGACCATAAAATTCGGGCGCCAACTTCTGAAAATTCTCGGCCTTGAGGGATTTTTTCTTGTAAGGTTGCAGTCGAAGAAACACCTGATCCCCTTCTACAAATTGACGTTCAGAGCGACCTTGATCTTCTCGTTGCTTCATACGATTTTGTGCCATGACAAAATTCTCTTTGAGGGTACGAACAATAGCCTCTCGAACTGTAAGAGTTTGGTCAACTGCCTAGACCTTCATGACACCTGGTAAGTATAAGAGAACTGAAGGTGGCTTTTGTCCATATACCACTTCAAAAGGAGTCATGCGGGTAGTTGTATGGTATGAAGTGTTATACCACCATTCAGCTAGGGGTAACCATTGAGCCCACTGATTTTTCTTTTTTGATGAAAAACACCTAAAATATGTTTCCAAACACTTGTTGATAACTTCAGTTTGACCATCAGTCTGTGGATGATAAGTTGTGCTTAGATGCAATTGGGTGCCTTGTAGCTTGATCAGTTCTTGCCAAAAATTGCTGGTGAAAGTTGAGTCATGATCAGAAACAAGAGAATGTGGCATGCCATGAAGCTTGAAGACATGATCCATGAAAAGTTGAGCCACAGTGGATGTTGTAAATGGGTGTTGAAGAGCATAGAAATGACCATACTTGGAAAGGCAATCAACAACCACCATGATGACTGATTTATTTCCTGATTTGGGTAAGCCTGTAATAAAATCCATAGAGATATCCCTCTAAATAGCAGGTGGAATCGGAAGAGATTGTAGTGTGCCAAGAGATTTGACTGTTTCTCCCTTGTTGCATTGACACACATCACATTCAACTAAAAAATTATGAACGTCTTGTTTCATACCATCCCAGAAAAAAGAACTTTTGACCCTGTCATAGGTTTTGGTAAACCCAGAGTGCCCAGTTGTGGGTGTAGCATGAAGCTTAGAAAGTACCATGGATTGAAGTTTTGATTGTTTACTTAAATACAAATGACCTTTGTATTGAAGCTCGTCATGGAGCCAAGAGTACCCTGGAGAAACTGGAGAATTGGACTGTAATCATTGTATCAGATGTGAACTTTTGGGATCTTGTCGCCATTCCTGGCGAACGACTTGGAGCCAATCTGGTACAATAAAGGAGAGAAAAAAGGAATCCTTCATCTTCATGTTTTTGGGAAAGTGCATCTACATCCACATTGTCTTTGCCTTTCTTGTAAATGATCTCATAATCATATCCAAAGATCTTAGTCACCCATTTTTGTTTCCCTATGGAGGAAATGCATTGTTCCATAAAATACTTGAGGCTTTGATGGTCTGTCTTAATTTGGAAGCATTGCCCCAATAGATAAGGGTGCCACAGATCAACGACATGCAGAATAGCTAGCATTTTGTTTTCATAGATTGATTTTCCCAGATTTTGTTCAGACAGTTGCTTGCTGGTAAAGGCCAAGGACCGACCCTCTTGCATAAGGACAGTGCCAATTCCTTTCCCTGAAGCATCATATTCTAGGACAAAGGTCTTTGTGAAATCAGGAAGGGCCAGGACTGGAGTTGTGCACATGGCCATCTTCAAGGTTTGAAAATATTGAGTACCTACTGGAGTCCAAGTGAAAGAGTTCTTTTTTAGGAGTGCAGTGAGAGGTGTTGAAATCTTTCCATAATTCTTGACAAACTTGTGATAATAACCTGTTAAGCCCAGAAATCCACGCAATATTTTGAGAGTATTTGGGTGAGGCTAGTATTGCATAGATTCAATCTTTTTAGGATCCACCCTAACATCATCTTTGCCAACCAGATGACCCAAGTACTCAAATTCTGAGGCACCAAAAGCACATTTAGACTATTTCAGGAAAATTTGGTGTTGAAAGAGTAGATGGAGAACTCGATCCACATGAGCAATATGGTCTGTCCAAGTTTTTCTATAGATGAGGATATCATCAAAGAAAACTAAGACAAAATGACGGAGAAAATGATGAAAGATATGATTCATGAGGCTTTGGAAGGTGGAGGGGGCATTACACAAGCCAATGGGCATGACCAAAAAATCGTAGTGGCCCTCATGAGTTCTAAAGGAAGTCTTAGGAATATCTGCCTCTTTCATACATATCTAGTGGTAGCCAGAACGAAGGTCAAGTTTAGTAAAGAACTGGGTGCCACTCAATTCATCCAAGAGGTCATCAATGATAGGAATGGGAAATTTGTCTTTAATGGTGAGTTTGTTGAGGGCACCGAAGTCAGGACACATTCGCCAAGAACCTTATTTCTTCAGGACCATGACCATAGGAGAAGAGTAGGGGCTCATACTAGGGTGGATAACGCCTGCATTAAGTAGTTCCTGAACCATTTTCTCAATTTCATTTTTTTGGGAAAACGGGTGACGATTGGGACAGATATTGGGAGGAAGGCTTCTTGGTACAAGGGGAGTGGAATGATCATGAACACCAATGGGAAGGAGGGAGTCCCTGGGGAGTGGAAAATACCACTTGATGTTTAGAGAGGATGGATTGGAGGTCTTGCGACACCGAGGGTGTCTCAGTTGCTTGTATGGCATGGAGTTGGGCAATAACGCTAGAATGACCTTTTTTGAGTATCTTTTCCATGCGATGGGAACTAATGATCTTAGGTGAACCAGTGGTGATGCCTTGGAAATTATATTTTTGGCCCTCTTGGTTGAATTGCATGGTTAATTCCTTAAAATCCATGATAATGGGACCCAAAGTCCTTAGCCATTCTGCACCCAACACAATGTCACAACAGCCCATGTCAATAGAAAACATATGAGATTTTAGGTGGTAGTCACCAATTTGGAGATATGCATTTTCACAACGCCCTCCACATTTCATGGAGCCTCCATTGGCAATCATGATTTGGAAATTATTAACTACATGGATATAGAAATAAGTTTCTTGGGCAATGCAGCGATGGATAAAATTATGGGTGCTTCCACTATCAACAGAATGATGACCTTCCTATGCTTGATGTAACCGATTAGCTTGAGGGTTTGGGGAGAAGAGAATGCAATGAGAGCATTTAGGGAAATGATCGGTTCTACTTCGGGAGGGTCTGAGGGAGGGGTTATGTCAGTGGTTTCAGGTGACTCAGACACAAGGGGAGTTTCAACATCCTCTTCCGAAATATCCTCTGAGATGGACACAAAAATATTTTGTTCCTTACACTTGTGGCTTGGAAAATATTTGTCATCACAATTATAACAAAGGCCTTTGAGTTGGAGTTCATCCATTTTAGCCCTGGTCAATTTTTGGATCTTTAGTGGAGTAGAGGGGGTAGTGGGATTGACTGGTTTAGTGTGAGGAATAAAGGGGGGTTTCCTGTTTTGAGAAGATACAACCTGTTTTGCTTCTTTAACTCTTTTAGTAGCCTCCACCCACATGCGTGCAGTCAGTGGAAGAAAGAGAGAGCCCAAGTTGAAAATACATATTCCAAGTTGAAGAGGCAGGCCCAGTAGCTTAGTCTTCATTCCCCCTACCCAGTCATCGCACTCTTAGGCCAAGCCATGAGGACATGGGCACAAATCTCATCCTTGAGGCCACTGATAAAACATTCTCGAAAAAAGGCATCAAACATGCCCTCTCTCTGAAAAGCCAGGCACTCAAAAGCAACTATAAAGTCTTCCACTGTTCCAGATTGTTTCAACTTTGTCAAATGGCCTAAATGGTTGGTGTCAGTGTCAAAGCATTCATAAATCTCTACTACAAAGTGTGTCCAAGCAATATACCCTTGACGAGAAGTTTTTCTCCATTGCCACCATTGCCAACGTTCTTGATCTAGATGGAGAACACCATACCAGAGTTTGGCCAAGTCATCTGTAATGTCGTATAAAGAGAAATAATGCTCCATTTGGGATACCCAACCAATAGGATCTGAGCCATCAAATTTGGTCACATCCACCCGCGGAAGGTGTAGGTCACGCTGAAAGTGATGGTGCTGAAAATTATGGGAATGAGAAGAAGTTTCAGCTTCGGTATGTGGAGGTGGGTCTGATCCGGATTATTTTTGGCATGAAATGAGAGCGGAGGTATAATAAATAAATGCACAGAGATATCGTAGATATGCAATAATATAATAGAAATGTATCACATATGCAACCATAAACACAGATATACAGTAATACATGATTTCTATTAATGAAAAAAATGTATAGAGACTGTAAAAATACAGAGTGAAAGACTCGCAAGAATGGTGGAAGCTTATCTCTAAGAAGAGATGTGACATCTACTCGCATTCACAAGAAGTTGATTACAATGAGGCTCTGAAGGCCTTTTTACAATAGACAGAAATGCCAAAAACCCTAGACATACAAAAACCTAAACCTAAGAGATGAAGCGCCAAAAGTCATGTGGGCCTCGTTTGGGTAAGTTAGTACATCAACTTCCCGGGGTTGTAACTTTTGCATATGATCTCTGTTTTAGGCGCATGGTAGCCCATTGGAAAGGTATCGTCGTGGAAATTCATTTTAGGTGCAATATTGAAGGAACTTCCACATTGAAAACCTGTTTTCCCAAAAAACATCGTTTAGGGCCTCAAAATGGCCCTTGAAGTTAAAAACTGCTAAAAATAGTAAATTACCAAAATTGCCAGAAAACTGTTTTGAGCCAGTTGGAAAAGGTGGGTGGCCACCGATATCCATTTGGATCAGGGTCAGATAAAGGGTTATCTGCAGGGATATGCATCTTGGTGCAAATCATTGAAATGACAGATTCAAGCTGGGTAGTCATGTCTTGTTTGAGTTCCTCGATTAAGGCAGCAATAGAGGATTGCATGTTTGTATTGAGGGCGAAAACATTGGCACTAAGTTGTTTCGCTTCTTTTTGGGTCTCTTTGAAATTATATTGCAAGGTATTGAAGCGATCTTCCAAATCTTCACTACGGGTATGGGCCATGATGACTAGGGAATCGAGACAGGGAAGGTGGGGTCAAAAAATTTTGCTGAAAATTGATATGTATGAATATGATAAGAGAGAAGAGAGAAATACAATGGAATAGGTCTGAAGAATACAGCAGTGATGAAATTCATAAATGCTTAAACAGGAAGAAATGTGTAGTGATTTGGCAACCTGAACACAGTTGCGCAGAAATAGATCTTGTTTGGTTTATTTTTTGTTTCCGTCCCCAAGGGTTAGGTATTCAAGGGTTCTACAAACAAGGGTTTTCCCTATGCTATATCTCTTTGATATGTGTGCGAGGTCCAATAGTAGTACTCGTCCCAATATCTTAGGGCACTAACTAAGGAGGCTAGACCGTGCCCTTAGCCGTACTACCCAACTACCCGGGTACTAGAGCGTATCTTCCTGAGTGTTGTTCTCGGTGGAACTATAGCAGTCAGGCGATCGATCGATTTATCTAAAGAGGGATTTAAGAAATTTAGATCGATCTGTACACAGGTGGTGTCCGATGCGCTACCACTCGAAGGGGTACCAACAGCAGTTACAAGGGTGGACAACAGATGTGCCCTTACTAACCACTTGTATTTCATGCGTGTATGAATCCCTCAACCGCGGTTTTATGCTCGTAATAACATATCTTTGTGGCTTAAATACGTTGGAATACGTCTCTACCCTGAAAAAAAATTTAACCCACAATTTTCTGCCAAGGAAAGTGCTCTGATACCACTTGTAATATTCCAGATATAAAAAGTATGCAGAACAAAAATAAAATGCTAGAAATGGAAGATGAACAACAATATAACCATAATAACACCACAATAATATTGAAATGATAACAGAATAACACCAGAAAGAGCACTTAGATTACTGAGAGCAATGTCCACGACCCTCTTCGAGAGGGCAACCTCCAATCGAGCAGAGCTCTATTACAATAATATCCAAGCTAGGGTTCTCATACCCTCGCTTCCTATTTATACTAAATATGTCTATCAAAAGAACCATCTAGAAGAATATCCTTCTAGAAGCGGAAGCTTCTATTAGGTCTTCTTACATTCAACTTATTCTACTTTATTGCAAGGCCTTATTAATATTGACCTTTATTACATCCTAACATATTGTTCTACCTACGTGAGGGTTAGGTCCCTAACACATCACCTCTTGAGGATATTTGACATCATTACCGAGCTTCTCATTTGTTCTTTGTTAGTAGTTATTGCAGTTGCCTTGCAGCCAGTATATTTGTGTGTTTAGGAGGGTTTTGCAGTTGCTTTTACAACTGATAAAGAACTTTGTATTGTTTTGATTTGGATTTCCATACCATAATAAGATGCCATGGTTATCTTCTCTATTCCATGTGTAATGGGTGCATGTAATGTGTTTGACAATATTCCTATCTTGGTGACATGTGTAAACTGTTTGTAAGACATTTCCACCAGCCTTAATGCAAAGTGTTTGACAAAATTACACAAAGAGAAACAAAACTTTGGACAACAAACATATTTTTTATATCTATCCCAGTTGGGGACATTACAGATAAGTTAGGGACTTTGTATCAGTCAAAGTCTTTGGTAAACAAATTGTTCCTATGGAATAAGTCTTACAACCTGAGGATGAAATATGGAGACTGAGAGACTGAGTATATGAACTCCTTCAATAGTGTGGTAAGTTAGTTAGTATTTGTTGATATTAAGATTTATTATGAAGACAAATATATTGGTTTATTGTGCTCTTTACCAAACTTGTGGGATATTTTTGATGTGGCCATAGCTAGTAATACAATTACTTTAAGCTTTGATGATGTGGTCTCATCCTTACTATCGGAGGAGATGAGGTGGAATAACATGGAAGGACAGATCACAGAAGCATTATTTGCAAGAGGATGCTCCCAGGAAAGAAATAAATATGATTCCTCAAGTGGGAGATCTAAATCTAAGGGTAGATCTAAATCTCCCGAAAAGTTTTTAAAGATACACTGGAGATGTGGAAAAGAAGGACACTACAAGAAGAAATATATATCTGAAAGTGTTGAGAGAGGGAAGGGATATGAAGATGATCCTTCTATAGAAGCAAAAACCTCCTCGAAATAAAGAGGGGATGTGTACTTGGATTCTTCAAGCACACATGCAAATCATGAGGCATGGTTGGTTGACTCAGGTGCATCATTTCATATGACTCCCCAAAGGGAGTGGTTCTATGAATATAAAAGGTATGATGGAGGTAATTTTTTCCTAGGTGATGATTGTACGACCAAAACCATAGGAAGAAGAAAATTTAACTTGAAGCTCATGGATGGAAGGATTAGAACACTCCCTAATGTTCTTCACATCCTAGGATTGGACATAAATTTGATTTTTGTAATAAAAATGGACAATGCAAGGGTAAAAATAATGTTTGAGAAAGAAACCTACAGGATGGTTTGAGGAGAAATGGTGTTGCTAAATAGACTTTGGTTTGGAACTCTTTATAAGTTGCAGAGAATCATTATTAGTGGTGGGTGTAACAATTCCATTGTTCATGAGATTGGAGTTGAAGAAGAAAAAAAGACCTACAATCTCTGGAGAAAAAGGCTATGTTGTAGCATCTACGACCGAGGCATATCGGAGAAAAGGGCCTTTGACTACTAAATAGTAAAGTTATGGTCGAAAGTATGTATAATTTCTCTATGGATTTTTATTTCTATGAACATTATCTATATGGGAAGCAGAATTGGGTAAGATTCCACTCTGGTGCAATGAGGGAAGAGGGAATTTTACAGTTGGTTCACATTGATGTGTTTGGACTTGTGTTGGTTCCATCACTAGGAAAATATGTGTACTTTGTCTCATTTATAGATGAATTCTAGAGGAATACATGGATATATTTCCTCATGAAAAAATATGAAGTCTTTGACAAGTTTAAAGAGTTTAAGGCTCTTGTGGAGAATCAAACATAGAAAATAATTAAGGTGTTGAGGATGGACTATGGTGGAGAGTTCTGCGGAAATGAATTCGAATAATTTTGTAAGAAGTGTGGTATAGAAAGGCAGAAGAATACTCCATACACACCTCAGTAGAATGGGGTTGCAGAAAGGATGAATAAGACATCGATGTAAAAATCAAGGTGCATGCTCAGTGGTGTTGGGTTAGGACAAGAATTATGGGCAGAGGCAGTGGGTACTCCATGTTACCTAGTCAATCAATCACCCTCATCGGCACTATATGAAAAGAATCCACACGAGGTATGGACTGGTAAGAAACCCTCTCTAACACATCTCAGGGTATTTTGTTGTGATTCCTATGTTCACATTCCAAAGGAAAACATAAGTAAGATAGATAAAAACATTGAAAAGTGTATTTTTATTGTGTATAAAGATGGTTTGAAAGGCTATAAGATATGGAACCCAGAAACTAAGAAGTTTGTATATAGTCGAGATGTGGTATTTAGAGAAATCAAAGTTGTTGTCAAATAGAAATTCCTGCCAAGGAAGGAAGAACCAAAGGAAATAGAGTTTAAGTTGAAGGATGATGAATTAGACTCTACAGAAGAACATGAATCAAAAGAAGAAGATCCTAATACTCCAATATTGAGGAGATCAGTTCAAGAAAGAAGGAAAATGGAACGATATACTCCACTTGATTTCCATTCAAAATTTTATTTGTCTATTACTGATGATAATCCTAGAACTGTTAGGGAGACAGTGGAATCGGAGGATGGAAAACTTTGGAAAAAGGTTGTGGTTGAAGAAATGGCAGCCTTGGACAAGAATGAGGCTTGGGATCTAGTGGGGTTTCCTATTGGAATAAATCTCATCGACAGAAAATGGGTGTTTAAGAAGAGGTTGAATGTAGAAGGAAAAGTGGAGAACTACAAAACTCGATTAGTAGCAAAAGGTTATTCCTGGGTAGAAAGAATCAACTTTGGTGAGATTTTTTCTCTTATTGTCCAGTTAAATTCAATTAGATTTATTTTATATGTTGTTTTTGCATTTGATTTTGAAGTAGATCATATGGATGTGAAGACACAATTCCTACATGGGGATTTGGAAAAAGAAATCTACATGAAGCAACTAGAAGGATTTGTTGTGAAGGGAAAGAAAGATTTGGTATGTAGGATGAAAAAGTCCCTATATGGGTTAAATCAATCATTAAAGACGTGGTATCAAAAATTTGATACTAATATGGTGGGACTTGGCTTCACAAGGATCAAAGCGGACTGATGTGTATATTTCAAATTAATTGGTGATCATCTTATTTATTTGGTCTTATATGTGGATGATATGTTGTTGATATGAAACAACAAGGAGATTATCCAGGATGTGAAAACCCGGTTGTCCTCTAAATTTGACATGAAGAATCTTGGTGTTGCAAATTTCATTTTGGGCATGGAAATTAAAAGAGAATGGGAAAATAGGAAACTCTGGTTAAACCAGGGGAAATATGTTAAGACAATATTGCAAAGATTTAATATGCAGGAACATAAACCGATCAAGGTCCCTATTCTTGTAGGTGTAAATTTATTTGTGGATCAATGTCCCAAGACACATGAAGAGGAAGAGGGAATGTCCCATGTTCCATATATGAGTGTGGTTGGCATTTTGATGTATGAAATGGTATGTACTAGACCAGACATTGCACATGCAGTGGGATTTTTGAGCAGGTATATCTCAAAACCAGGGAAGGATCATTGGACAACGGTAAAGAGGGTTTTTAGATATTTGCGTGGAACTACTATTTATGGATTGTGCTACCAATTAAGACTAAGATTGCACAGAGTGTTGGAAATACATGGGTTTAATGATGCATAATGGGATGGAGATATGGATCGCAGAAGATCTACAAGTGGGTATTTGTTTAACCTATTTGGAGGAGCAATCAATTAGATGAGCAAAAGACAGGTTGTAGTGGCACTCTCAACTGTTAAAATATGAGCTTGATTTCTTATGCGGATTAATTCTTTTATTTTATTCAATACTTTGATTCCAGCTTAATACACTTCAACAATTTCAAATCATAATCGAATAGCAATAATTATGTAGATAAGTAAACATGCATATCAACAACACATATACCCGGGGGAAACCCTGTACAGGGAGAAAAACCCCAGCAAACAATATTCCTTTATTGCATTAATAATGTAATATCTCTTACAAATATCCACCATGAATGTACTTCTCTCAAAGATCTTGCCAAAAGGACTCTGACCTGACAAAGACTTACAAGACATTGTTGAAATACACCTTTGATATGCCGCCTTTTTATCACTGATGTGCTCCTCTATTACTTCACCCTCAACCTGCATATGAAAACTCTGTTTCAAAATTGTGTTGCAAAACTGTGTTGAGGAGAGGGTTCGACCTCTTCTTATATAGGTTGAAGAGGGGAAGAGGAGAAGCTCGAAATAGTAACCTGATTGCATGCATTAGTCATAACTCAGCTTCATACTTTAGTTCAAACTTAGAACTAGACTTGAGATTGGTTACAACTCAGCATTACACTTTAGTTCGAACTTTAGAACTAGACTTGAGATTGGTTACAACTCAGCATTACACTTTAGTTCAAACTTAGAACTAGAATTGAGACTGACATGCTTTAGTTCGAACTTAGAACTAGACTTAAGACTTTAGTTGCAACTCAACATTACACTTTAGTTCTAAGATAGAACTAGACTCAAGACTTTAGTTGCAACTCAACATTACACTTTAGTTCTAGACTCAAGACTTTAGTTGCAACTCAACATTACTAAAAATAGAACTAGACTCAAGACTTTAGTTGCAACTCAGCATTACACTTTAGTTCTAACATAGAACTAGACTCAAGACTTTAGTTACAACTTTTGACAAGGCAATTCGAAATTCTCTTCATGGTGGATAATGTTTACACGTGCCAACGCACTAGATCTATACAATTACATCATTTGCAATATTAGGAATATCATTTGTTTCTAACTCATAGGAATTTTATATTCAACCTAACTTTTGCTAGATGCCTTGACTTTTGCTCATGGCTCACAAGGTTTGACTAGGCTCATAGAGGTTGTATGTTCCCCCTGACTTTTGCACTAGTACATCTATGCTCACATAGGTTGTACGTTCCCCCTGACTTTTGCACTAGATTTTCTATGTTCACAGATATACTAGTGAGTCTATTCCGTGATTGCTGAGCTGGTTGGGTTGAAGTATGTGATTGTCACATGTTTGGGAAGCCCGTGACTGTATACCCAGTTGACTGTTGTGGCCATGCAGTGTTGGATTGTGCATGGCTTGCTGACCAATGTATGCTCATGCTGAGCCTGTGTGTAACCTCTCTCCAGGTGAGGGAGGTGATTGTTATTGAAGAGGCAGGTTTTACTAAGCCTGTGAGTGACTCTCTCCAGGTGAGAGAGTGCACAGAGGAAGGAGAGAGCTCCTAGAAGGAACCCTGTAGCTGCCACAGAGCTCGGAGATTTCCGGTCCAGCCTATTGCTAAAACCCAAGGCAAGGGAGGTTAGCAGCCGAAGGACTGTCTAGGTGACAGAGAAGGTGTATACTCCTGGGGTGGGACAGGCATGTGGTGAAGGAGAGTCTGTGGGAAGTGTGAATAAGTGGTTCCTGGGAGAGAATCATCCCTCTTTTACGTGTATTCTTATAGAGAGAGTTTGCTAGGAAGTGGTTTTCTTCTAGAGAGTACCCAGCACCAGCTTCGGGCTCTGAGACTTCCTAATCCGACCTATTATCGAGACCCAGAGAGGGAGGTGTAGCACCGATGGACTGTGCTTGTGAAGGTGTATACTCCCGGGCAGAACAGGCATGTGAGGAATGAGAGTGGGAGTAGTGGGCGTAAGATGGCATCCTGGGAAGAATCCAGTCATTCTGTGTTGTTTTCTCTGTAACCTCAGCCTAGCCTAGGATTCCTTACCTTGGGGTGGAGCTTAGTCCCAGCTTGGGGGTGACCCACTGCTGAGCTTGATGAGCAGCGTAGTCTAAGGCTGGGAGGTTCGTGGAAGGCCTGCACATGGTTAGTGGAATTACCATTGTTTCAAAGATAAGTACCAGATGATGTTTTAATTACTTTTCTGCATGTCTGTGCATTTATATTTATCATGTATTTTGTTGTGCATACAAATTAATGTTAAATCCATTGATTATTTATAGTAGCAGTAATTCTTATATTTACTCTGAGTTTAAATGTGTTTCATTTGCTTAAATGCATGTCTTATATATAGAATTAAGTATGAGGTTGTTATTCCGCGAAGTAGCGCCTGCTCGACCCACAATGGGGGAATTACAGTTTGGTATCAGAGTGTTACAGTATGAAAGAGTGTTACAGATTGGTATCAGAGCGTTAAAGTATGAAAGAGTGTTACAAATTGGTATCATAGCCAAGGTTTTGATGATGAGCCTAGATGGGCCAATTGAGTGGTCTTTGGACTGAGGGTTTGAGAAGAAATTGTGTCGGGAGGGCCAATTTCAAACCCCAGAAGGTTCCTGAGTGTCAAGGAGTCACTTGACCATGTTACAAAGATCAGGAGGTTTAGCGGTATTTTAGAACCGCAGTCGGTGTGGTATATGGCCACCAGGAGAGAGAGAGATCAATGCATGAAGTGTTGGAGCCGTAGGATTTGTTCGGGAGGAAAGGAGAACCCTCACGACCGTCAAATCTAGAAAACGTGCACAGGGTTTAAAAACCCTTTCGAGTTGCACAGGAACGTGGAAATCACGATACGTGAAATCCTGAATTCGTCGGGACCGTCCATCGGGGGGACATGTGGCTGTCGGACAACGTTTCGGCACCCGGGAAACCAAAGGAGAAGAACCTTGTTTTCACAATTCGGGAAATAGCGAAACGCAAAATTCTGAAACAATGTACATCGTAGATCGTAAGAGAGGAACTTGACCATTGGATCAAGTGGAAGAGTAGATAGTAATTTCAGGAATTCAGCAAATGGAATGGGTGACTTTGTGTGGATGCACAAAACCTGATGCCCGAAACGTCGAAAGCATCTGCACCATGGATCTGAGAGAGGTCTAACCATTGGATTTCACTTGGAATGGATGTGGACACATGGGTGTGTACCATGTGCCAGTGGGTCAAGAAGAAAAGCGAGTGGTGGGACCTAATGATGTCACTGAAGGTGACGTGGAACCTCCTGGGTGTGCCACTTGCCACGGTGGATGTGGGAGACAATTGTGCTCTATGGACCCAGAGGGTAAAGGAAATAGAATTTCAGATTTCGAGGGTTGGAGAGGGAAGCAAGTATGAGAGCTTCGAGGACCAAAACCCGAAGTCCCGAAGTCCCAAAATCTTCGAAGATGGAAGAACCAAAATGGATTTTAACCGTTGGATGTTGGGTAAATGTAGACCGTCAATCCACCCGATTTACACGAATTCGGTAAGTCGGAACTCCGGGAGATAGTTGTGTGTGCCTTAAACTCTTCGAAGGCCGAAGACCCGAGTAGCACCTAGTAGTATAGCACTTGGTCACGACCCTTGGTCACATGGGTAGGGACTAAGAAAGAGGGATCTATCACCCAAAAGTACAAAGCCGAGCAGAGCTCGAAAAATTCATGAAATTGAAACATTTTCTTAAGTTGGATTGTTTATGAATGATGAAGGAATTCTAAAGAAACGAAGGCCTGACAAATTCTAATCGTCTACGCATTTGTATTTCAGAAGGTTGACGAGTGCCAAAACTGATTTGAATTTCCACAAAGTGCAAAGAAATGGAAGAGACACATAATTCTTCCAGTTCAGAAAATGAAGCTCAAAAGAGATAGCGTATAACTTTTCTATGTAGAGTGTGCATATCCAGTGCAAGGAGTGCTTATAGAGGGAACTTGTTTTAAGTTCGAAAGACTCCAGGAGACGAGCATAGAGGGGGCTAGGAGGGCACCAGAAAGTCTTTTGGAAAACACCATCGAAGCCTTCGAAATATTCGAAATCCTTCAAGTTAGGGAGGAAGTCAAGTCCAAAAGAATTGACGCCAAGATATTTGGAAAGAAGTCATTGAGAACCTGAACAGATGGTAGGAATCCTTGGAGGTAATACTGTGTAGAGGAAAGCACCGAGAAAACAAAATCACTGAGGGTTTTGTGGAAGCTCTGCCAGGAGGGCATTGAGCAAGTGCATAGAGTGCACAGAAGAACTCTATTCTGAGATCAGAGGAAGGAGAAGTGTCAAGAAGGAATACAGAATTTCTGAGAATTCTGTGAGACTCTGCCAAGAGGGCATTGAGAAAATGCACAGGATGCATTGAGGAGAACTCTATTTTGAGTTTAGTGAGAAGACAGAGTCACCGAGGATTCTGGAGAACTTTGCTAGGAAGGGCATCGAGTTGGTGCAAGTGTGCACAGAAGGAACTCTTTCAAGTTCTGAGATAGGAGAAGTGTCACAGGAAGACACTCACAGGGTTACTGAACACCCTATAGGCTCAGCAAAGCATGCTTGAGAAAGAAGTTTCCAAAGGGCACCAATCTCCATTTGAAGGAGAAGGCAAGGGTTGAATCCCTTAGAGGTTCAAGTTCCAAAGCTCGGGAAGGATAGTGTTGTTGTGCACAGAGTAACAACAAAGAGGAGCAGGAGGTCAAGAAACCCTTCGAGGTTTCACAATTGACAAATCTCAGGAGGGACAGCATTCCTACAACACAGGCAAGATTCAAAGGAATTGAGCTCGCAGAGGAAGCGAAGGTCGAGCCCTTTGAAACTTCAGAAAATATTCCAAGGGGAAGGAATAAGTTCTAAAGCTCGGGAGGGAGCATAGCTGTCATTAGATCAGCTGGAGAGGAAGAGATATGGGTCATGAGATCTAGTGCAAAGAACTGATAGTCATCGGATCCGGAGGAAGGTGCATAGAGTTTAACCTCTGGGAGGTCGCAAAGGAGAGGAGCCATATGGATAGTTGAGACACTTCATGGAGGAAGTGTCGAAGTTGCGAGAGTCGTTGGATCTTACAGAGCAACGAGGGGATTAAGGCCGAGTATCTTCAGATACTCTGAAGCTCAGAAAGGATAGCGACCGTCAGATCCGGGTCAACAACAGTCATTGATCTCATTCAAGAAATCACGAATTCAGGGTTTGTGAGTTCAGAGGGAAAACCAAATTCTTGGTTCTGCGAAGTCCTGAGTTGCGAGGAGTAGGGAAGGAGATCCAAACCATTGGATCTAAAACTGTTGGATCAGAACCTCCGCATGGTATCGTGTATCGGGGGTTCGAGGGTTGAAAGAAATTATTTTTGACTGCGAGGTCGGGAAGCGCCGATCACCGAGGGCTCATAAAACACATGGAACATCCGTTAGGTGGGGACCGCGTGGTTGACAGGTGGTATAACAATAAGTGCCCAGAGAAAGGGGAAGCAGGTGACAGGTGTTGGACACACGTCACCTGGAAAGGATTCAACTCATCGTTGACTTTCATGTCTCAAGGATTCACAAAGGAGGAGCATGAGGGCTCAACACTCCAACTCACGAAGTCGCGAGTTGCGAGTAGTGCTAGCACTTAGCCCTTGCCTGTGGTTATGTGTGGAAGGCACTAACAAGGAGGAGCCATACCCATATCACATCTCGGGTATCGGCATCTGGAGAAAGAGGAGTCGAGGGTCTTCGACTCACAAACTCACGAGTTGTGAGAGGCGCTTGCACTAAGGTAAGGTCGTGGTTGCATGGAAATGCAAGGCTCATGCCTGGCATCAAGTTGCACAGGGTGGGTTTTTGTGAAGGACCTGTGGATTGGATTCATTGGAGGTTCCAGCAGGGAATCAAAGGAGTCGCTTCGGCTCGAGGAGAATTTAGAACGATCCTGTGCGGATCTTGGCCCGAGGGTTGGAGGTATGCATCAGAGCTGAAGTGTTGGTTATAAGTTTGATAAAAGAAGCATGAAAGCTTCTACTGCTATCAGATATTCAGGTAGTATAATTTTTAATATAATCCATGCAGGTATGAGTTTTTATCACTCTTCTTGCATAATTGTTGAAAGGAAATTTTGGTAAGAGTTTCCTCAGCCAGAGATATGTTAAAAAATCACATGATTATATGATTGAATGCATACCACTAGATGTGGTAAAGGTTGTAGGCATGTATTAATTCAAATCTTCTTAGCTTCTGAATGCACACATTGACATAGTAGAATGTCATGTTGATTTGGTTATGGGGTAATAAATAAAGAATTAAAGATAAAAACTGGTTGTAGGAATAAATGCCAGTAAGCTAGTCATGTATGAGACCAGGACCTGGTTGAATATGACAAGGTATGGAGAATGTTGCAACACATTGGCCAGAATTCCAACTCATGGATGGTGAGAGATATGACTGAGATAGAGAGCATTATGTAATTCAATGCAAGGTGCATTGAATAACAATGCATTGAGAATTGCACTCATGCATAATGAGTGATAGAATTCTATACTAAATGCAATGGTTGAATATGCTTTGTAAGTACATGCATATATATTATTGCATGAAAATAATTATACTAATGGCTGAAATGTTGCTAACCCCTAAAGTTGAGAACATTTCAGGAACTGTTAAACATTGCAACAGGAAAGTTACAAGCTAGGTAGTCACAGGAATAGAGACTACATAGAATTTTATGTCCAGAAAATTGAAATAATGAACTTATTGTTGTTAATTATGAACATGCATATGCATAGAATGATGATTCATTCTATTTGGTCAAGTTGTTTGGTAATTGTGATTGAATTGACAGGTGCAGTAAATCATGTTTATGAAATGAATTGTAATTATGTTTTATAGGTTGGTGAGCCAAGTTAATATAAGTTGGTGGGCTTATGTGATTATTGGGCCAGAGAGCCTAAGTGTTGAAGGCCAAGAGCCTTATTTTGTACATGTATCTATGCAGAACATTAATAAAATTATAAACACCATTGCGTGCAGACTGACCGCGATGAATGAGTGATGGGGGACTAAGCTTCCACAGAGTGGGCAAGGGATTAGGGGCTGGAAGGTGAGAAGAGGGGCTAAGTGTTGAGCCTAGGGGATTAAGTCCTTGGTTATAATATTTTAATATTATTCCAAAAGACATGTGAATAATATGTTTTATCCTAAGTTCTTTTTGGAAGGACAAGCAACTTCCAAATGGAAGGAATGCATGCAGTCACATGGGTGACAAGTGTTAACCCAAGCGCATGCAAATAAAATGGCTGAGATGAGCCATGTTGGGGGTTTCTCCTCCATTCCACCTTCGACCATCTGAACGTGAGTCCCGTCTAACCTCTACAAGATACCCTCGTGTAATTATGAAACCGGGGAAAAGGTCTGTGTTGATTCCTAGGAAAGTCGGTACACTCTCTGTTCTGAACTGTTAAGCATGTGTCGACCCTTGCGTGGATTATTGGTCATGCGTCCCTGATAAAACCATAACCATGAGTCTATTCCATGATTGTTTAGCTAGTTGGGTTGAAGTATGTGACTGTCACCTGTTTGGGAAGCCTGTAACTGTATACCCAGTTGATTGTTGTGGCCATGCAGTGCTGGACTGCGCATGGCTTGCTGACCAATGTATGTTCATGCTAAGCCTGTGTGTAACCTCTCTCCAGGTGAGGGAGGTGATTGTTATTGAAGAGGCAAGTTTTACTAAGCCTGTGAGTGACTCTCTCCAGGTGAGAGAGTGCACAGAGGAAGGAGAGAGCTCCTGGAAGGAACCCTGTAGCTGCCACAGAGCTCGGAGATTTCCGGTCCAGCCTGTTGCTAAAACCCAAGGCAAGGGAGGTTAGCAGCCAAAGGACTGTCTAGGTGACAGAGAAGGTGTATACTCCTGGGTGGGACAGGCATGTGGGGAAGGAGAGTCTATGGGTAGTGGGCATAAGTGGTTCCTAGGAGAGAATCCTCCCTCTTTTACATGTATTCTTCCATAGAGAGTTTGTTGGGAAGTGGTTTTCTTCCAGAGAGTGTCCAACACCAGCTTCGGGCTCTGAGACTTCCTAATCCGACCTATTTCCGAGACCCAGAGAGGGAGGTGTAGCACCGATGGACTGTGCTTGTGAAGGTGTATACTCTCGGGCGGAACAGGCATGTGGGGAATGAGAATCCGGGAGTAGTGGGCATAAGATGGAATCCGGGAAGAATCCTTCCAGTCATTCTGTGTTTTTTTCCCTATAACCTCAGCCTAGCCTAGGATTCCTTACCTTGGGGTGGAGCTTAGTCCCAGCTTGGGGGTGACCCACTGCTGAGCTTGATGAGCAGCATGGTCTAAGGCTGGGTGGTTCGTGGAAGGCCTGCACGTGGTTGGTGGAATTACCGCCATTTCAAAGATAAGTACCAGATGATGTTTTAATTGCTTTTCTGCATGTTTGTGTATTTATATTTATCATGTATTCTTTTGTGCATACGAATTAATGTTAAAGCCATTGATTATTTATAGTAGCAGTAATTCTTATATTTACTCTAAGTTTAAATGTGTTTCATTTGCTTAAATGCATGTCTTATATATAGAATTAAGTATGAGATTGTTATTTCACGAAGTAGCACATGCCCGGCCCGGAATGGGGATGTTACAGTTTGGTATCAGAGCGTTACAGTGTGAAAGAGTGTTACATATTGGTATCAGACCGTTACAGTATGAAAGAGTGTTACAATCTTTGTCCTCTTTTCCTTAGGGACATGAATATACACAAGACATCCAAATATCCTTAGATTCCCTACTTTAGGTTTGATCCCTGAGAAGACTTCTTCAAGAGTCTTGTCCTTCAAAATAGCATGTGGAAACCTATTCTGAATATACACGACAGTGGAGGTAGCTTCTGCCCATAAAGAATTTGGCAAATCCTGGTCAAACATCATTGCTTTTGTTGCCTCACAAATAGTCTTGTTTTTCCTCTCAGCAACACCATTTTGCTGAGGGTTATATGGCACAGTCAATTGTCTCTTGATTTCTGCTGACTTGCAGAAATCCTCAAACTGAAGAGATTCAAACTCTCCTCGATTGTTTATTATAAGGATTATGATGTGTTTCCCTGTCTTCTTTTCAATAAAGGCTTTATATTCTTTGAATTTATCAAATGTGTCACTTTTAGCTTTAAGAAAATATATACAACATTTTCTTGAGTAATCATCAATAAAAATGACATGATACAAACAACCACTAAGTGAGGGAGATGACATGGGACCACATACATCAGAATGAACCAGATCTAATATGCCTTGAGCTCTGTTGTCACTATTAGGAAATGCTTTCTTTATATTTTTACCTAGCATGCATCCCTTACAAATTTCATTTTTACTAAGAGAAATAGAGGGCATGCCACATACCATGTTCTGTAGATCTGGAAGAGCTTTGTAATGAATATGTCCATGTCTTCTGTGCCACAACTCGTTGGAGCTAGTCGCATCATGAGCCAATGTCTAAACTGACTATCCTGACATGATGTACAGTAGTGCCTTCCTATCCTTGAAGATCACCCAATATCCCTTGTCCTTAAGGGTTGCAACTAATAGCATATTCTTCTTGAGCCTTGGAACATATAATACTTCATCAACATGAAGTCTAGCCCCATATTCCAATCTGAAGGAGATAGAGCCTACTCCCTCTATCTTGTAACATTTTTCATCCCCAAGCTCGTCCTGCTCTGCAAAAGATTTTGTCTCAAAATCTGAGAGGATCTCCTTGTACCCTGTCATGTGCTTTGATGCACCACTATCTACTAACCAAGATTTTGGCCCCGTGGAAACTGAACTGGATAAAGCAGAAACCAAATAATATTCTTTCCTATTTTCTTTCTCAATAGAAGGACTTTTCTTATTTCTTTTGGATTCATCATCCTCAATAGTTAAGGCATGATGTTTCCCTTTCCTAGGATATTTCTTTCTAAACCAACAATCTTTAGCAAAATGACCCAACTTATTACAACTAAAGCATTTAATCTTAGATGTATCAATATTATTGAATTTGAATGTACCTTTGATGTTTGGCTTCCATTAAGAGCCCTTTTGGAATGTGCCTTTCTTCTTTCCCTTGAATCTTGATGCTAAAGCTGAGTGCTCTTCTTTCGTTGGATCACTCCTTGTAGTTGTGTGACTCTCCTCCTGGAGGCAATCATGCCATAACCTCTCAAGCGTGGGTTGAATCTCTCTCCCACTTACACTGGATAAGAAGGTCTCCCATGAAGAAGGAAAACCGTCAAAAATGGCCTGCACTAAATCATCATCATCCACTGTCACCCCTGTGACCAAAAGATGATCTCTGATCTGAGCTATCCTGGAACAGAAAGATGCCACTGATTCACCTTTATCCATGTTCAAATACTTAAGCATGTGCTTAAGTGTCCTCTTCTTACTTGGAGCCTGTTTCTCATACATATTCACCAAGGTATCCATACAGTCCTTGGCAGTCATCAACGAAGTCATTGCATGCATTATACTATCTTTGATTGAGTCAAAGATGATTCGCTTGGCCTTTTCTTGACTCTTCCTAAAATCCATTCTTCCTGCATTATTTGTTGGTTCCTCCACCACTGTGGTCACATACTGCTAAAGATCATGCTCTTGCAAGATATTTGTTATACAGAGCTTCCACACATTAAAGTTGGTAGCTCCTTCGAGTGTATCTTCGGCCCTGACTAAAATGGAGGATGCCATGGTCCTCACACTGGAAACTTAATCAAGCTTGCTTGGATCTGTGTGTACATGTTGCTACACTTCAACACGTTTAACACACTCTAAGCTTTGATACCATGCTAAATTATGAGCTTGATTTCTTATGTGGATTAATTATTTTATTTTCTTCAATACTTTGATTCCAACTTAATACAATTCAACAATTTCAAATCATAATCGAATAGAAATAATTATGTATATAAGTAAACATGCATATCAACAACACATATACCCTGGGGAAACCCTGTACAGGGAGAAAAACCCCAGCAAATAATATTCCTTTATTTCTTTAATAATGTAAGATCTCTTACAAATATTCACCATGAATTTACTTCTCTCAAAGAGCTTACCAAGATGACTCTGACCTAACAAAGACTTACAAGACCTTGTTGAAATACACCTTTGATATGTTGTCTCTTTATCACTGATGTGCTCCTCTATTACTTCACCCTCAACCTGCATATGAAAACTTTGTTTCAAAATTGTGTTGCAAAATTGTGTTGAGGAGAGGGTTCGACCTCTTCTTATATAGGCTGAAGAGGGAAAGAGGAGAAGCTCAAAATAGTAACCTGATTGCATGCATTAGTCATAACTCAGCTTCATACTTTAGTTCGAACTTAGAACTAGACTTGAGATTGGTTACAACTCAGCATTACACTTTAGTTCAAACTTTAGAACTATACTTGAGATTGGTTACAACTCAGCATTACACTTTAGTTCGAACGTAGAACTAGACTTGAGACTGACATGCTTTAGTTCGAACTTAGAACTAGACTTAAGACTTTAGTTGCAACTCAACATTACACTTTAGTTATAAGATAGAACTAGACTCAAGAATTTAGTTGCAAATCAACATTACACTTTAGTTCTAGACTCAAGACTTTAGTTGCAACTCAGCATTATTAAAAATAGAACTAGACTCAAGACTTTAGTTGCAACTCAGCATTACACTTTAGTTCTAACATAGAACTAGACTCGAGACTTTAGTTACAACTCTTGACAAGGCAATTCCAAATTATCTTCATGGTGGATAATGTTTACACATGCCAACGCACTAGATCAATATAATTACATCATTTGCAATATTAGGAATATCGTTTGTTTCTAGCTCATAGGAATTTTATATTCAAACTAACTTTTGCTATATGCCTTGACTTTTTCTCATGGCTCACAAGGTTTGACTAGGCTCACAGAGGTTGTATGTTCCCCCTGACTTTTGCACTAGTCTATCTATGCTCACAGAGGTTGTATGTTCCCCCTGACTTTTGCACTATACTATCTATGCTCATAGAAGTTGTATGTTCCCCCTGACTTTTGCATTAGACTCACATAGCATCTCGTTCACCCTGACTTTTGGTTTGACTCACAAAGGTTGTATGTTCCCCTTGGATTTTGTCAATACCTCACAAGACCGGTTGATTCTCCAAATCTCCTTGTCTAGCCTCAGGGTGGCCCATATGGCCTCTCATTGGAGAATGATCATCGATGCTGCCAAATTTAACATCAACTACAAAAGCTTAATACATGGCAACCACTCATGCAAGCAAGGAAGCAGTATGCTTACAGAGGTTGTGTTCAAGTATTAGGTCGGTGCAACAAGTTGTAAGGATATATTACGACAATCAGAGTGCAATCTTCCTGGCGAAGAAAACAACTTATCATTCAAAGACAAAGCATATTGATGTTCAACATCACTTTGTGAGAGACATGGTTGAATACAAGAAGGTGTTGTTGAAGAAGGTGGACACTTTGGAGAATGTTGTAGATTCATTAACAAAATATGTGAGCACTAAGATGTTCTCTTGGTGTAGAGGATTTGTGGGAATCCTTGCCCTGGATTGTTCACTATGTAATATTGTAACCCCCTATATGCAAAGAAAACAATAAGTTGGAGAATGTCAAGTATGTTTTATGTGTTATGTTTTTCGGCACATGGTTTTCGTTGATGGTTTTCTAATTATGGTCATGGAATTGGGGTTGTTGACTAATATGGGTCAATGGATTAGGGTTTTGGATGTCATGTGATCCTATATGTATATTTTATTGTAAACAATGAAGATTATGAATAGAATATTAGAGGTGTGGCTCTAAACAAGTTGTTATTTTTCCTGGTTTGGGTTTCCAGAGTAAAATATTTGTGTAATGTGTGTGTGTTCCATTGTATTTTTTATGTTTTTTATTAAGAATTTGTTTGCAGTAATTAATTATACAAGGTCAAAATCTATAGTCAGCCAACCTTATTTGAAGAAGCATTAAAAGAGGAACATCAGGTAGAAGCCGAGAATGAAGAAATTGAAACCATAGAAAGGAAAAAGACTTGGGATCGTGTTGATCTACCAGCAGACAAATCCATCATAGGTGTCAAGTTGGTGTACAAAACAAAACTTAATGAAAAAGGAAATAAGAGAAGCATAAGGCAAGGCTAGTTACCAAAGGTTTCTCTCAACAACTTGGCATAGAATATGGTGAAACCTTTTCTCTTGTATAAAGGTTAGATATAGTTGTTGATATTATGGTAGTTGCGGGAGGTATTTACATCCATGTGTAAACCTAACAAGAATAGAATATTTCGAGAAGCAAGAAGAAACCCTAATGAGTTGGCTAATAACCCTATAAGACAAGTCGGCTCAAGAGAATAATTTGTATTAGGTTATTAGCCTCCAAGAGAAGAAGTCAGCCAGAAGAAATATTATATACTGAGTAAATAGGCACCTAGAATGAGAAGTCGACCCAAGCAGTTAGCCAGAATTAGTATAAATACTAGAGTCCAGTCTTCATTCTGGCAGGCATTCTAAGAATTGCAGAGCAGCACTTGTGTGCACTGCAGTTGCCCAATTTGTGCACAATTTTGGAGGAGAGTTGTTGTTGCAGCTGCTGCAGCTAGCAGATTTCAGTTTTGGCTTGGACTATCTCTTGTTTATGGTTTGGACTATCTAATCAGATCTTGTTTGGTGCGTTATCCTTAGGGAAAGGTGTGCTACCCTTTGTTTGTCTATCTAGCCTGGGGTTTGCTTCCGGAGTGATTCTCTGTCAAGGTTAAGGTGCTTGGAGGGTGGATTCAACCTATGGTTGGGTGACAATAGTGATATTGTCGATGGTAAACCGAGAACATCCATTATAATCTAACAGGTTATGGGCCCACACCTCCTTCATTCTGTCTAACCGCTGGAAGGAAGCATAGCCATAAGGATATTAAGTTCGTTGAAGAACTGTCACTAGGGTTTCTAGTAGGAGTAGTCACCAAAGCATTGTTGCTAGGGTTACTAGAAGATGCAGTTGCAGAAACCCTAATCCTCTCGTTGAGGAACCTTAATTGAAGGGATTGACCTAATTTCCAGATAGACCAGTGTTCCCTAGCCTAGCGCATCTCCTGGTACTCTCAACAAGCCAAGACATCAAGTTTGAGTTTTTTGGTCAAATCTAGGGTTGACCAAGTCAAAGAATCCATGACCTACTCCATGAAGTCAGAAAACAAGTTAGATAGAGCTTCTAACTTCAGAGAGTGGAAGACAAGGATTGACCTCATCCTTGCCAAGAATAAAGTGTTGGATATCATGAAAGGAAAGATCGTGAAACTAGAGTTTGAAGAAGGAAAAGAGAAAGAACCGCAGAACGTTGCAGTTATGGAAAAGTTTAAAGACAGTGACATAAATGCCATGAGTATCATAGTGGACTATATAAAAGATCACTTGATACCCTACATCTACCATCTTGACTCATCGAAGAAGATGTATGATGCCCTAACAAACCTCTTCTCAGTCAGAAACATTGGACAAGTAATGAGTCTAAAGAATGAGCTCTGTGACATGAATATGAATGATGATGACAACATAACATCATACTTTGTGAGGATCTCTCATTTAAGAGATCAACTACAATCTATTGAAGAAATCATTTCAGAGAAGGAATTGGTAAACATAGTACTCGATGGTCTTCCCAAGACATGGGATGCATTTTCCGCAAGCATGAACACAAGGAAGGAGTATCCTACATTCGAAGAACTTTGGACTTGTTGTGCTCAAGAAGAATCAAGGATCAATGCAAAATAGAAACCCTAGAATAAGTACGATGATCAAGCCTTCACAGCAAGGTTCAAGGATTTCAGGAACAAAAGGAAGTTTGGCTCCAGGAAGAAGCCAAATCAAGAGAAAGATATGTCAGAAATATAATGCTTCAACTGTCAAAAGTATGGTCACTACAAGAATCATTGTCCTGAGTTAAATAAAAAGGAAGGAAACACATGAAGCATTAGTTTTCAAAGAAAAGGAACCTTCAAAGAAGACTAAGAAGGATAAAACATACTTATTCCTCTAAAAGACAAGGTAACAATACTCTTCTTAGTTCTTGTACATATCTTGTTTGCATAGTCTCTGTACATATCTTGTATATCTATAATATGTTCCAAGAAGAAATATACCTATGGAAGAACAAAAATATAAGGATTGTTATCATTATACAAGTCAGATAATACACATGAAAGGATGAAATACATCAAACAAATCATGTGGAAGCTATTACAAGATAAGCCGAAATCAAAATCAATCTTGAAGAAACTTATAAGAAGAAAAGATAGAAAGAAGTCATCAATCAAGAGGAAATTGGAGAAAGACTTATGACACTTTGTAGAAGACAAAAAGGATGCTGACATAAGCATGGACTCTGTTAGATGGAGGGAGTTGATTATATATTTCCAAAAGAAAAACATGCACTCATACATGAAGCAAGGATTAGGAGGGAGCTAATCCTATGATCCATTGAAGATGATGAAGTATATATCCATGGTAGCAGCCATGAAAAACAATATGTGTTCAGTTCGACCTTATAAGAAGTTTTCTTCGAAGAGAAGCCTTAAAGTATCCATGGTTGTCCATCCATATCCGTGATCCTATGATGAAGTGGAATCTTTAGGGCATGGAATCTATAAGAAACTCCATGGACCTAAGAGCTAAAGAAAAATGTGAGGAAGAACATGAAGATTCCAAGAAAGAAAGAGAAGCCAAAACAACCAGTCATTATATTGAGAATCACAAGATTACCAGCCTAATATGAACTCACTAAAAGCAATCAAGCAAAGGAACTGAAAGTTGTATATGAATGCAAGCATTGCAAGATCCATAACTAGAGGTTCTCCCAGATGGAGGGAGAAGACTATGATGATTACTTGTTCTAGTAAACCAGACATGTCTCCACATGAGTCATTATATCATCCGCAATATCCATGGGTTGGAGTTCTAGATCAGAGGAATGCAAAGACTTTTCTCTAGAGAAATTGAACAAAGAGCATATGAAGAGAAACCTCAAGGCTTTGAGGCATACCATAAAGAGACCCTTGTATGCAGATGGAAGAAGACAACTTGGTGGAGAACCTCCAATGCATAACAGAAGCGTGGTGAAGATTTTCTATAATAGAGATATTGTATCAGAATGGTTACTCAGAAGCTCAGGATGATGGATCGTTGATCCATGACAAACTCCCATGATGGCCAAAGAAGTACCACTTGGATATGTTCCAGTTTGACCCTTTCCGCGATGTTGTGAGCCAGCGGGAACCAAAGAGGAATCCAACAATGATATACTTTATTGATCAGAGCTATATGAAGCCTTCAAAGAAAACAAGTGTTCCAGAAAACCGAAATACATTTGAGATCAAGCATTACATTCTCTGTGATGAAGTCCAAAAAGGAAAAAGTGGTTCTCCTATATATATCTCCACATATGAGCAGATAAGCAGGCATTTTGGTAAAGCTTATGTCAAAGATGAAAGAGTTTGTGTACTCAACCTGGAGCTCGTCGAGACGACTTCCTTATTGAAAAAGGAAAAGATGACTCCCAGGTTTGGAGGGAGCATTGATGTGTTATTGATTTATGGACAATCATTTTTCAGTTCGAAAAATGGTCCATGATGAGCAGTTCCTTTCCAGTTTGAAAATTGGTTTGAGATATCTGACGGACAGCCATTTTCCAGTTCAGAAAATGGTCCAGATCGAACGGTCATTTTCGTAATGAAAATGGTTCGATGGATTGTTGATGTACCATAGACAACGATTTCCCATTGTGGTTAACATGGGGAATGGTCTAGGGAAGTCTCTCTTATTGAGGGTTACTCAAGAAGACTAGCCTGCCTCGTCAGATAGAGATTTCCCATTGTGGTTAACATGGGGAATGGTTTGTTTTAGAGGTTGGTGTAGGATAGTCATTTCCTTTGGAAATGGTCTGGACAGTCATTCCTTAGGGCAGATTCATTCTCTCCAGGTTTCACTTTGTTTAGTGTTGGAGGAATGGCCCAGGGTGGGGAATGGTCCAGGTTCAGCAATCAAGGACAGACATTCCTTAGGGCAGACTCATTCTCTCCAGGTTACACTTTCTCTAGTGTCGGAGGAATGGCCCAGGGTGGGGAATGGTCCAGGCTCATAAATCAGAACAATTATTCTTCCTTGCTTGAGAAGAATAGTCCAGATAGCTCATCATTGATGTTTGACCTTCTGAGGGAAGATGCTCTTCCAAGATCTCACAGATGTGAGTGGAAGAATGGCCCAGATGATTCAGTTTATATCATAACATTGTTTCTGTGCAGGTTGATATTAGATGATTGTTATGAAGACTCTATGTCTTTAGATAGTAGATGTATACTACTGTGGTGGATGTGTTCCACTGTTTGTGACTATACGTCATTGATCAAGTACCTGTGTGCTACTTGGTGTGGTAGTGTACCACTGGATTGTAGTTGTGTACTACTATGGATAGACACAGTTGTTTTCTATTGAATGATATTGCTCTGAAGACTATCAGTAGTGTTCAAAATGATTATCAGCTAGATGGATGATCAATGGACAAAGATTTCCCAGACGGAAAATGGTTCAAGAAATTTATTCTTCTAGGACATATGTCTAGATTAGAAGAATGGCTCTTGTGTCACTCTATGGTGTGAGTGACTTTCCAGCATCATGTCTAATTACTCATATGGAGTATGGTTTCGAGAGATGATGCAGATGATGACACTGATGGTGATGATGGTTCTCATGATCTAGTCATGAGATAGTCTATACAACTATGTTGATGCTACCGGGTGAATGGTATGTTTGTGCTCAAGACCATTATCTGTAATACCTCCCTAGCTAGGAGGGAGTGTTGTTATTATGGTAGTTGTAGGAGGTATTTACCTCTACGTGTAAACCTAATAAGAATAGAATATTCTAGGAAGCAAGAAGAAACCCTAATGAGTTGGATAATAACCCTAGAAGACAAGTCGGCTCAAGAGGATAATTTGTATTAGGTTATTAGCCTCCAAGAGAAGAATTCGGCCAGAAGAAATATTATATACTGAATAAATAGGCACCCAGAATGAGAAGTCAGCCCAGGCAGTTGGCCAGAATTAGTATAAATACTAGAGGCAAGTCTTCATTCTGGCAGGCATTCTCAGAATTGCAAAGCAGCACTTGTGCACACTGCAGTTGCCCAGTTTGTGCACAAGTTTGGAGGAGAGTTGTCGTTGCGGCTACTGCAGCTAGCAGATTTCGGTTTTGTCTTGGAATATCTCTTGGTTATGGTTTCGACTATCTGATAAGCTCTTGTTTAGTGTGCTATCCTTGGGGAAAGATGTGTTACCCTTTGTTTGGCTATCTAGCCTAGGGTTTGCTTCCGAAGTGATTCTCTGTCAAGGTTAAGGTGCTCGAAGGGTGGCTTTGGCCTATGGTTGGGTGACAATAGTGATATTTTCGATGGTAAAATGAGCACATCCATTACATTATAACAATAGTAAGGACCATTTTAGCTAGTGCAAATTCTACCAATCATATGTAAAGTAGCCTTTTTGAATGGAATATTGCAAGAAGAAGTATATGTGTATCAGCCACCTAGTTTTGAGGTCAAAGGACAAGAGAATAAAGTATATAAGTTTAAGAAATCCTCATATATATTGAAGCAAGATCCAAGAGCTTGATACAATCAAATTGACTCTTACTTGATCAACAGTGGATTTAGCAGGAGCAGTAATGAACCCACTCTCTACAGAAAATCAAATCAAGAAGGTAAAATCCTCATTGTTTGTCTCTATGTTGATGATATGATCTACACAAGTAACCTTATGTTAGAAGAACTTAAATATGCCATGACAACAAAATTTGAGATGAATGATCTTGGTCTCGTGAAATAATTTTTGGGAATTGAAGTTGAGCAATTTGCCCATGGTATTTTTGTCTATCAACAAAATTATGCTACAAACATTCTGAAAAGGTTTAGAGTGGATAAATGCAATCCAGCAGAAACTCCTATTTCACTAGGAACAAAATTGAGCAAACAAGATGAAGGAGCAACAGTTGATTCTACATTATATAAAAGGCTAGTAGGTAGTCTCATGTATCTTATTGCAACCATACCTAATATAGTGTATGCAACAAGTTTTGTTTCCAAGTTTATGGAATCCCCCAAGGATTCTCATTGGAAACTTGGAAAAATAATACTAAGGTATGTTGCAGGGAAAATCAATTATGGCTTGTGGTACACAACTTCTTAATATTATTCACTTGCAGGGTTCACAAATAGTGATTTTGCAGGCATCTTAGATGACAGGAAAAACACATTTGGTTATGCTTTTCAATTGGGAACCAACCTAATTTTATGGGCATCCAAGAAATAGCCCATAGTTGAAATATATTCAGTAAAGGCAGAGTATGTTGTTGCAACTTCAACATCATACCAAATAGTATGGCTGAGAAGACTCCTTAAAGATCTAGCACATATGGAAAAGGAGCCAACTCCTATTTTTTGTGACAACAACTCAGTCATCGCATTGTCAAAGAATCATGTGTTTCATAAGAAAAGAAAGCATATTGACACTCATTTTCAAATTCATTCGATAACTTTTCAATAATGGTGATATTTCTCTTATATTATGTGGATCAAAAGATCAGCTCTTTACTGAACCATTAGGAAAAAATGTTTTTGAATTTCAAAAAGAGCACTTTTGCATTGTAAGTGTTTATGAATGTAACAACTTAGATTAAGGGGGAGTGTTAGAGTTAATCTCCATGTTCCCTTGTCTTCCAGCACACCCAATTGAGTGGAGTTAGACTCCAGATAGTCTTTTAGTTAAGCTATTGTTTTCTGCAGAGTTAGGTAGAGATTTGTTTGTGATTTGTTTTCATTTTGGAATTCCTCTGTAATCTATTTAACATAGTTGAATAGTGAGAAGAGTACAAAATTCCCACTATCATTTTCCCACATTTCCATTTTGTTTTTTATTTTCTTCTCTACCTCTGAATTTTATCAGCTTCCAAGGAAAAAATAACCCATGGAGTTATTATATTGAATCTTGATAATCCAATTGTACCTCGAGTAAAGGAAGCCCAAATTGTGAAAGAGGCATGTGACAAGAGGGTGCATACGAGATGAAGATCATGAAAAAAAGTTTATCTTTATTGCAAACTTCTCCAGTTGCAGATTCAAGGAGAATGTTGGTTGGTTGGAAGATGAAATTATAAATCAACTTGAAAATGTCGGATCTAAAAGTGAAGAAGAACTCAACATTGTAATCCTTAACTTTCCTCCAAGATTATATGAGATTGTTGGCATCAATTTAGAGTGAGATAAAGCACTTAACATATCGTTACAAGAAGAAAGAAGGAAAAATGAGTTTATGACAAAGATGGGTGAACTTCTCTGCAATAAAATTCAAGGAGACTCCTTTTCGGCAATAAAATTCAAGGAGAGGCCCTTGTTTTAGTGGAGGAGAAATAACTAAAGCAAGGAGTTGGAACATTTGTGGATAATCCAATAAATAAAGAATTGAACAAAAAGAAGTGTAATCATTGACATAAGAAAGGAAATTTAAGGAAAGATTGTTGGAAAGGGATTGTGGATAAAGTACTAAAGCGAGCAATGCAAGCGAAATAGACATGATACATTTTTTCCATGATGTGAACGCATCACTTCTTATGGCTTCCTCAAAATCCATTAAAGGTATGTTATTTGAGTGGGTTTTAGATTTGAAACAAATGAGCATATGATTTCAACAATGGGTTAGTTTAAATACCTAACTAAAATTCATAGGGAGGTGAAGCTTGGAGATAACAACAAATTTGCTCAATGGCACAAGTGTATTTGAAATTGAGTTTAAAATGAAGTCAGCATACACTTAAACATATTCTTTGTAGTCACTCACAATCCACTTTAATATAAGGAGGATTATATACATGTTTTCAGGTCGTATTTCATTCCAAATGATATTTATGCATTATGAGAAGTAGACTCAAGTGTGTTGCTCAAGGAATCAACCCAGGCAACCTATATGAATTATCTACAGACTGTGAATGTACATTAGTGGTGACTAGTGACAAGATTGATATTGAGCTATGTTATCAAAGATTAGGACACTCAACAGAGAAGTATCCAAGATTCAAGATTATTAAGGATGTTATTTTAACATCGTGTCAAGCAAGAACTTTTGGGAAAATAGAAAAAACTATGTTCTTCAATTTATTAAAAAGTCAAAAGTCAAACTATTAAAGTATTGGACCATGACCATTATAAATAAGTAGTCACCTAAGTCATTAAACTCATTTGAAGGATTTGGACTTCTTAAAATGATTTATGTAAATGTCTTTCATTCCATTGTAAAGAAATTGAATTTAGAAATTCATCCACTAAATATTAAAAATGCATTTTCAACTTACAAAAAAGTTATATATGATGTACACAAAAAAATTTAAAAAAAAAATACAATAAAAATAAAATTTGTCAAGATTAATAAATTAACCAATTACATAATATTTAATATAAAATATCATTTCTTAACAACTTCAAAGCTGGAACAGTTGAAACCAATATTACATTAGAAGAGAGTCATTCTTCATTTTATATCATGTTATTTTGATGAGTAATAATTTATAAGTTTTGAATATTATTAAAGTTGTTTTATGTATTGAATTTTACAGGGAAGATTTTATATCATGTTATTTTGATGAGTAATAATTTATAAGTTCTGAATATTATTCAAGTTGTTTTATGTATTGAATTTTACAGGGAAGATTTTAAGACATACATTATAATCTTAGGCATCATGATGACTCACAGGAAAGCATGAAGATTGCATGTGAATGAAAAGAGGATGCGGTAAAGTGTTTTGTTATGACTTAAAACTACCATCATTATGATTCATAATGAGGAAAGCATGAAAGATTGCATGTAAATGAAAAGGAGAGATAAATATTAACTTGATTGTAGATATACTTAAAATATAAGAATTATATGTATAATAAAATCATTTTAAAAGTTAAGATTTCAATTATTATTAATTTTAAGATTTTAGATAAATAATTTTAATTATTATTAATTTTTTAGATTTTAAATAAATAAGATATTTGAAACTTTTTCATATAAATTTTATTTTTATAAAATAAAATATTTTTAATAATATAATATTGTATTATTATGTTTATATGTTTCTTATGAGTGATGTCTTCACTAACAACTAAAGTATTTTTGGTAATATAATATTGTAGTATTGTGTTTATATATTTTTTATGATTGATTTCTTCACTAAACTTTAACTAAAGTTTATGTATTACATGTTTTTATCACAAAACTGAATTATTTCCATAAAATTAAATTATGTGTAGTTAGTATAAATAACCCTCAAATGAGTAAGTGGAATTTGACTTAATACTCTCTACATTTTGATATGTACCCTATCAAGAAAAACCTATATCTAAGCATGGTTCTATTTCCAAATCAAGGCTAATCAACCTATATTTCTTCATTTTCTACATCCATAAATGTAAATGTTAGACAATGATCTAGATCATTTCATAATATGGTATCACAGCAACATAGATCATGGAAGCAACATATTCGTGGATGTTTTACCTCCAAATCAAAGCTAAGCAACCTAAATTTCTTCTTTTTCTACATCCATAAATGTTAGAGAGTGATCTAGATCATTTCATAATATGGTATCACAATAGCATAGATCATGGAGGCAGCAGATCTGTGGATGAGAAGACAAATAGCTTTTGCAAATGATTTCAAGCCAAAATCGAGTGTCAAATAATGTGCTCAGTGAGATTGATTGGAGTCTAATATACCACAAACTTGTGACTTAGCAAGGGCCAAGGCGTCCTGAAGCTCATCGAGGTAGATCTCTCGTGTCAATTCTAGTCTCAATTCTTAACATGCAGTTCTTTTTTTTTTAAACCATGAGAAATAACTCAAGAGTATATCCATACCAGAAACTTGTGACTTAGCACCTCTCGTGTCAATCCTTGGCAAGCAGTTTTTTCTTTTTAAAAAAACATGGGAAATAACCCAAGAGTATATTTAGCATCCCGCAAGCCAGATATACCAGAAACTTGTGATTAGCAAGGGCTGAGGCGTCCATAAGCCCACCAGGGTGGACCTCTCATGTCAATTCTTGGCAAGCAGTATTTTTTTTAAACCATGGGAAATAACCCAAGAGTATATCTAGCAGCCAACAAGCCCACTAGGGTGGACCTCTCATGTCAATTCTCTTGTCAATTCAGCAATCAGTTTTTTTTTTTTTTTAACCATGGGAAATAACCCAAGAGTATATCTATATCTAGCAGCTAGCAAGTCAGATATACCAGAAACTTGTGACTCAGCAAGGGCCAATGCGTCCAAAAGTCCACAAAGGTGGACCTCTATCCTAGGGTCATCTACCCTTCCAACCTAATCACAACGGGCCAACATGTATTTCCCAGCAAGGGCTGAGGCGTCCACAAGCCCACCCAGGTGGACCTCTCGTGTCAATTCTTGGCAAGCAGTTTTTTTTTAAAACCATGGAAAATAACTCGAGTATATCTAGCAGCCAGCAAGCCCACCAGGGTGGACCTCTCATGTCAATTCTCTTGTCAATTCAGCAATCAGTTTTTTTTTTTTTTAACCATGGGAAATAACCCAAGAGTATATCTATATCTAGCAGCTAGCAAGTCAGATATACCAGAAACTTGTGACTCAGCAAGGGCCAATGAGTCCAGAAGTCCACAAAGGTGGACCTCTATCCTAGGGGTCATCTACCCTTCCAACTTAATCACAATGAGCCAACATGTACAGACCCTCTGGATTTGAACATGTAACCTCCTTGAAGGAAATACATACTCTTAACCATTAGATCCACTCGAACTGTACCAATTCTTGACAAGCCGTTGGTAAAAAAAAAAGCCACCAAAACACCAAGCCACCGAGAGATCAGCGGCCGCGTGGAGAAGTAAGCACCATAATATATGATCGTCGTAACGTAAGGCAGTCGTGCTTATCTGTCGGGTGAAAGGAACAATTGCAGCTACCGTTCCTGTTTGCGTATTTGGAGCAAGGAGTTGCCATATCAATTTGGAAGAGCCGCCAACGTATCCAATAGAAGTAGGAATGTGTTTGCTACAAGTCACTGTCAAAGGGAGCTTGTTATCACCTGTGATAACTCTTGAGTAGAGATAAAACTGTCACTATCAGATTGAAGTCGTCTCCTAATTGAACTGTCATGGGGAAGATCACAAAATGTTGAGCCACCATGAAATTGTTGCAGCCGCCAGACGTATTGTTGTAACTGCCGATTTGCTATAAAATCTCACCCACTAGAAAGGGAATAGAAAGGAAGCTGCCACATACAGAAACCTTGGAAAATAATACCGGTCGATAAATTGATCGTCCTACCTCGATTTTTTTCTTTGGGCCAAACCATCTTATTGATGTTGTATTCTCACTTTGCTATGGATATATATGTTTGTTCAAATTCACTTCTGGGTATGGGTTATTTGAGGCACATGGAATAAATGAAATTGGACAGAGCACGAAAGTTGTTCAAGGCTCCATTGTTAAATTAAATCGATCTGGGAAGGTCATCGAGCTGACTGCAATTTAGCCATTTAATTTGATAGTCGATACACTGAACCTGTGCAATAAGGTCTCTGAAGGACTGATGATAGACGAGCGGAGGAATTTTCTAGAGTAAAACTTGCCACAAGGGAAGAACGATAATAAGTTCTGAAGTAGAAGAGGGTTTAGTCAGAAATCTACAAAGATGGGAACATAATTCATGCCCTTGCAGGTATCAAAGGAGATGTATTCATCAATGAAGATGCACTAGATACTAATAGTGGTGATGTCTCCAGAAAAGAAGAATAGGTTTTTGCATTTTAAGAAGCTCAGGCCCGATCTAATGTAGATAAATTTCAGCATGGCTATCTACTTAGATAGTAGAGTTTGTGGATTTTGGGAATTATACCCTACTCATACTCACATATTTCAAGAGTTTGAGGATCTAATGTAGATAAATTTCAGCATGGCTATCTACTTAGATAGTAGAGTTTGTGGATTTTGGGAATTATACCCTACTTACATAGTTCAAGAGTTTGAGGATCTAATGTAGATAAATTTCAGCATGGCTATCTACTTAGATAGTAGAGTTTGTAGATTTGGGGAATTATACCCTATTCACATAGTTTGTGAATTTTGGGAATTATACCCTACTCACATAGTTTGTGGATATTGGGAAGTACACCCTTAGGAGGGTCATAAAACAACCAAATGAAATATTATGAATGTAACTCAACATAAATGTTTGTCCAAAAATTCTAGAGATTAGTAATTGAAGAGTTAAGGGAAGTGGTATTCAGTAACTTAGAATTAGACTTGCTAGCTCCACTTCTACCATAAGGTAACATTATGGAGCTCTACCTACTCAAAAAAATGTTTTTCAAAGAAGATTGTTGTACAGAATGTTTGGTTCTAATTAATTTTAATATATTTTTTTTTCAATCAACATGTGTTTGTTTTCATTAAATTTCATTTTCTAATGTAAACCTTAATAGGAGGTGTTAAAATATAAGGCTTACATGTATAATAAAGTAGTCTTACACACTTAGGCTATAAAAATTAAGATCTCACAAACTTTTTATAAAAAAATGTGAATCTCATTGTAATAGGTGAAGTACTTTCTTAATATAATATTGTGTTATCTTGTTATTTTATTATTGTGCTAATGTTTCTTATAGTTAGTTGCTTCTCTAAACCCTAAGAAGAGTTTCTATATCAGGTGATCAATATTGTTTCATAATATAAAGCCGAAACGTGAAAAATAGGAAATGCATAGCATTGTATAAACGATTGTCATTATAAGTCTTGTGTATGTAGTGGTATGCACACACCATGATTTGTCTTATACTATAAGTTATTTAACCTAATACATAGTGAAGCAAGGACTAGCTCTATAGTAGAAAGGGTTGTGAGGTGCAAAAAAAAAAATACATGGTTATGCATTTATAAATCTTGAAAATTATTAGGGTTGTTTTATGTATTGAATTATGAAGATTGCATGTGAATGAAAAGAGGATATGCTAGAGTGTTTTGTTACAACTAATTTCCATACAGTAGTGACTTTGATGGAGTTAAATATTAAGGTGGTTCCCGATTACCCACATGCTTAAAGTCCAAATGGAAAAATAGGAAACATGGTATAAAAAAATGTCATTATAAGTTTAGTGGATGCAATTGTATGCACTTACCCTATTTGTCTTATGCATTAAGTTATTTAAGCCAGTACAAGGACTTGCTCAATAAGTTATATTAGTGAAGAAAGGACTTGCTCAATAGGCTATAGGCTATAGTAGAAAGGTCTCTAAGATGCATAAAACCCAATATATGGTTATGCACTAAGTTATTTGACCCAATACATGGTGAAGCAAGGAGTCACTCAATGGGAAAAAGTAGAAAGGGTACTAAGGTGTATAAAAGGCACACTTAATTATGGTATTTATTTTCTAAAGCAAGAAGAACGTTTAAGTTGACATGATATTGTGATTTAGATTGGGGCAATGACTATGATAGAAGGAATTCTACCACTAGATAATGTTTTTCATATAACAAACATAATGTATAATGGTATAGCAAGAAGAAAATAGATATAACACTTTCAAGCAATGACATGGAGCATATGGATGCATCCCATTCTACAAAAGCAGTTATATGGTTAAGAAGGTTAATGGAAGATTTGGGTTTCAAAAAATTGAATCTGTTATATTATATTACGATAATCAAAGTTGTATCACAATTGTTGATGTTTTCAAGTACCATAGAAGAATAAAACATATAAAGATTCAGAGTTATTTCATCTATAGTTAATGATAAAGTGCAAAGTAATGAAATCATAATGGAGTATTGTTCTTGATCCAGATGGATGTCGGTGGCCTCCCACCTATTCCAACTAGCTCATTTTGGGAGTTTTCCAGTTTGGCAGTTTTTTCCTAGGTTTCGGGTCCATGACTTTCGTGGTCGTTTTGAGGCCCTCAACAATGTTTTTAGGGCTCACCATAGTCAACATCTGTAGGGCTCGCCACAGGAAACATGTGTATTCCTCAGATACAACTTTCCAATGGGCTATCGTGCGCCTAAAATGGAGATTGTATGAAAAAGTTACGACTCCAAGAAGTTGATGTACTAACTTACCCAAACAGGGCCCACATGACTTTTGGCGCTTCATCTCCTAGGGTTAGGTTTTTGGATGTATGGGGTTTTTGACATTCCTACTTATTGTAAAAAGGCCTTAAGAGCCTCATTGTAATCATCTTCTTGCAAATGAGCGCAATTGTCACATCTCTTCTCAAAGATATGCCACCAGCATTCTAACAAGCTTGTTTTCCGCTACATTTTACAGTTTCATCTTATTTCCTTATTGAATAGAAACTAGTTTTATTGTATAACTGTTATTCTATGTTAAGCATCTTTTGATAATAATCTATATTCATTTTGTTCTACTCATAAAATCTGGATCAATGGTAATAGAGTAGTTTTCTCCTTGTCGTTCTTAATGCATGTCCCCAACGAGGTCAGGGGACAAAGAATTGGGTATCGAGCTTATTTCTCTTGAGGATAAAATATCTTGCACGCCCAATGGACCTCTCATGGTGGGAGAAAAGAAAGATGATGGGACAGCAGATCCCTTCAAAATGTTGCTTGAGGAAGACCTCACGCAACAGAGGAACGAGATGATGGATAGTTTTGGGCAAATCCTTCGGCGACTACCAACAAGCAATGCATCTTTCTCAAACAGAGGCACTGCCCCCTTCAAGGTACAAATCAATTTCAATATTCCTATATTTGAAGGTCAGATAGACACAGATGTTGCAGATAAATGGTTGAATCTGCTAGAAGGATATTTCTCTGTTCATAACTTCTCGAATAGAGAAAAGATTACTTATGCGCTCCTCAAAGTCGATCCCCATGTCAAAGATTAGTGGGAAACTTTCTGTGAGCAGAAGGAAATAGAGGAACCCTCATTATTTATAGTCGTGGTCACCTGGAAGTCCTTCAGGGATGTTATTAAGGAACAATACTACCCTGTTGGATGTTATGACAACCTGTAACAAAATGGACCACACTGCGGCAGGAAAGAGACCAAGCAGTGCCTAAGTTCAGAAATATCTTCCATACCTTGTGCACCAAGATGGGTATCAAAGATTCTAAGCGACGTCTGGTGCTCAAGTATCGCGGCAGTCTGCATAGATACATCTAGGTTGAAATGGAGTTTCTGGACATCTCATCCTTGGGCACAGCCTACCGATATGTTGTCAAAATTAAGCAGAAGATCAAACAAAAGATGCGGCAAATTGGGTCTGGGAACCCCTCATAGAAAAAACCAGGAAAGGGCGGCCCCAACCCGCAGAACAAAGGATAGAGCAAAGACGGACCGCCTCAGGAAAACCAATCCAGGATGCAAGAAAAAAAGGACACCAGAAAGACAAATAAAAATATTGGGAAGTGGTGCGACTTCCATAAGATCCCCTAGCATAACATTATTGATTGTCGCTCAAAGCAGTCATTGGTGGCTGAGGTGAAATCCTCTGAATCAGATGTGGGTTTCGACTCTAAGTCATAAACATAAAGGGGGAGACGGATCATTGATGAACAATCCAGCGCTACCATTGCTACCACCAAGCTCCATCCCAGTGAACCAAATGAGCCAGAGGAAGGTGAGTGCCTTTTTCATTCACATATGTGGGTGAAGGGTACCCCGTTGCACTTCATCGTTGATAGTGGTAGCCAAAAGAACCTCATATCAGCAGAGGCTGTCAAGTGACTCTCCCTACTGACAATGTCACACCCGCAGCCCTACACCATCGGATGGCTCCGCCAAGGAAGTGACATTCGCATCAACCAACAATGCCACCTGTCATACAACATCAAGCCCTTCAAAGAAAAGGTATTGTGTGATGTTGCCCCTCTTGAAGTTTGTAATGTTCTTTTGGGCCAACCATATTTATGGAAACGCCATGTTGTATATGAGTCTCTGAGGTAGTCCCACCTAGTTTTATTTCCTTGATCTCTACCAAGAAATGCAGGAAGGTCATCTCTTAGACGGGGAAGTTTGTCTTATTCGTGATTCACTCTCAGAATGAGCGAAAGATCACAACCACATCCAGGGTCTCCATGGCCAAACTCTCCACACAACAGAATAAAGTGGATAAGGTCATGGAATCATACTCATATATCTTATCCTCACGTACCGGGGTACCACTGCATTGTCAGGTCATGCACCCCATCGATCTGACCCCCGACACATCGTTGCCCAATGGGCCAGTATACCGCCTCTCTATGTTAGAGAATGAGGAGATCAAGCGGTAGATTCAAGAACTGCTCCACAAGGGACACATATGTCCCATCTCATCACCTTGCGGGAACCCAATTGTGCTGGTACAAAAGAAAGATGGAACCTGGCGACTCTGCTTACTGAGCCCTGAATAAAATCATAGTCAGAAATCGGTACTCGATTCCCCGAATCGACGACCTCCTTGATCATTTCACGGGGGCCAAATACTTCAGTAAGATTGATCTGAAGTCTGGCTACCACCAGGTCCAAATAGAATAGACAGATGTATGGAAGACCTCCTTCAAGTCAAAGGAAGGTCTTTTTGAATGGTTGGTCATGCCCTTTAGCTTGAAAAATGCTCCAGCCACTTTAATGAGGATGATGGACAATATCCTGTGACCATTCACCAATACTTTTCTAGTGGTGTATCTTGATGACATTCTCATTTACAACAAGACTTGGGCAGAACACTTGTAGCATATTCAGGGGATTTTTCACACCCTGCGGGAACACAAGCTATACGCCAACTTGGAAAAATGTTCCTTCGGCATGGACAAGGTCCATTACTTGGGCTACATCATTGATCATCATGGTGTACATGTGGATCCAGCCAAGATCCAAGTCATCCGTGACTGATCAAACCCAACCACACTCACTGAGCTTCAGAGCTTCTTGGGCCTTGCCAATTTCTACCACATGTTCGTGTTAGGATTCTCCAATATTGCATGGGCATTCAACCAAGTAACCAGGGGTGGTGGTAAGGCGAAATTTGTGTGGGGTCGGTCCCAACAACAATCATTCAATGATTTGAAGCAGTGCTTGTGCTCATCCCCAGCACTTTCACTAACGGACCTGCAGCAGTCCTTTGATATCGAGACAGAGGCTTCTGACTATGATGTGGGCGTCGTTCTCACTTAGCACAGCCACCCTGTGGCCTATCATAGTGATACACTATCAGATGTTGTCTGTAAGTACCCTACTTATGACAAAGAAATGTACTCCATTGTGAAATCCTGTCACCAATGAAGACATTACATTCTTGGGAAGGAGACGGTCATCCACACTGATCATAATCCATTGCAGTTCATGCAGACACAAGGCAGATTGCAAAATGACTACCATCAAAAGTGGTCCACATACTTGCAACAATTCCACCTCAACATCAAGTATAAAACAGAAAGCACCAACCGCGTCATTGATTGCCTCAGTATATTGTCAGTCACAGCACTCACCATGGTGTTAGACTCTTGCGGCCATGAGAACTCTAGATGGCCCCAACTCTATGAGACAGACCCGGACTTTGCCACTACCTACCAAATGTTGGGTGCAAACACAGTTGTTGCTAATTTCCATCTTCATGATGGGTTGTTGTGTTGTCTGGGTCATATCTGTGTTCCATCAAGCGAGATATGGGAATCCCACTACAGTCGGGTGGTAGGACATTTTGGCGTTGAAAAGATAGTGGCAATGTTGCAGAAACATTTCTACTGACCGAAACTTCGATAGGAGGTCAGCAAGTATATCAGGTCTTTCACTCCCTACGTTATTGCCAAACTGACCACTAAGAAACAGGGCCTGTACACCCCTCTTCCTACTCCTGAAAGGCCATGGGAATCCATCTCCATGGACTACATGTCGGTCCTCCCATCCACCAAGCGAGGAAATGACTGTGTTTTTGTGGTTGTTGATCACTTTTCTAAGATGGCGATTATGGCCGCCTACAAGAAGAGCATCACAGCAGAGTCCACTGCCAAAATATTCTTTGAATGATTTTGGGTACATTTTGGAATCCCACAAACCATTGTCTCAGATCGGGACATTCGATTTCTCAACACATTTTGGTCGAGCCTCTGGTCATTGCAGGACACCAAGCTCAACAAATCCACGGCCTTCCACCCCCAGAGAGATGGTCAAACCAAGGTCGTAAATCAAATGATCATGCATATCATGTGCATGTATAATTCCAAGCACCCTCGCACATGGGATGAGAGTCTTCCCTATGTCTAGCATAGCTACAATCGATCCTTGCATAGCTCAACTAGCCACAGCCCCTTTCAGGTGGGGTTGGAATTCCAACCATTGGGTCCCATAGATGTTTCACTACCCCTTGCGGTCACCTTGACTAACTCATATCCTCAGTTCATTGAGCGGATCTAGCACATCTGTCAACAGGTTCAGGATATCCTCCAAAATTCCAATGAAAAGTACAAGCAGTGTCATGATCAACATCGGGTGCCACATAAGTTTCAGGTGGGAAACAAAGTTTGGTTGCATTTTCAGAAAGAAATCCTTACTGGACCCCATCAGAAGCTTCGCCCACTCTGTTATGGGTCGTACAACATCACCAAGGCCATGAGTGATAATGCTTTTGAGCTCAACAATCCTCCTTTCCTTGGCCTACACCTAGTGTTCAACGTGGATCTCCTTCGACCTTATTTCCCACCATTATTGGACACCTCAGAGATAGAAAAACATCTGACACCAACAGAGCTCAACCTCGACTACACACAACAGGAATCCAGTGAGAAAATTGTGGAAAAACAGGTCAAGGGCACTCGCCAGCAAAGGATCCAGCTTTATCGAGTTGTCAAAGCAGGGCAGCTCCTGCACCAAGGCAAGTGGCTCACCCGGGTCCAAATTCAGCAAAAATTTCCTCATCTAATGGGGGCACTCAACAAAATGGACATCATTGCTTCATAAGGGGGGAGGATTAATCGACATGGATGTCAGTGGCCTCCCACCTATTCCAACTGGCTCATTTTGGAAGTTTTCCAGTTCGGCAGTTTTTTCCTAGTTTTTGGGTCTCTGACTTCTAGGGCCGTTTTGAGGCCCTAAACAACGTTTTTAGGGCTCACCACATTCAACATCTGTAAGGATCACCACAGGCAACATGTGTATTCCTCGGATATACCTTTCCAACGGGATATCGTGCGCCTAAAACGGAGATCGTATGCAAAATTTACAACCCCAAGAAGTTGATGTACTAACTTACCCAAACGGGGCCCACATGACTTTTGGCGCTTCATCTCCTAGGGTTACTTTTGGCGCTTCATCTCCTAGGGTTAGGTTTTTGGATGTCTAGGGTTTTAGACATTATTGTTTATTGTAAAAATGCCTTGAGAGCCTCATTGTATTCATCTTCTTGTGAATGAGTGCAGTCGTCACATATCTTCTCAGAGATAAGTCGCCACCATTCTAGCAAGCTTGTTTTCCACTGCATTTTACAGTTTCAGCTTATTTCCTTATTGAATAGAAACTAGTTTTACTGTATATCTTTTATTATGTGTTAAGCATCTTTTGATAATAATCTGTATTCATTTCGTTCTACTCATAAAATCTGGATCAATTCTACAACAAACATGGTTTCAAATATCTTCACTAAGCCATTATTTTAAGCTAAGTTGAAAAACAAGTCTCAAGTATGATGTGTTACCTTAGAAAATATAAGAGACAAACATGATTGCAAATATATTCACTAAGCCATTGGTTTGAGCTAAGTTGAAAAACAGGTCTCAACTACGATGTATTTCCTTGGAAAATATTTAAGAAAATAGGGAAAATAATTTCACTAGGGAGTTTCCAAATACCTAATTTTCAACATATATTATGCTTAGAAAGAAGAAAAATAAGACAAACATGTTCACAAAATTTAGATATATTTTAACTAAGAAAGAAGAAAAATAAGATAAATATGTTCACAAAATTTAGATATATTTTAATTTTATAGCTCTACTTTAAATAGTTTTTTTTTTTTTTTCTTTTTATGTATGTGTTTTCCATGCATATAGTTCTACTCATTATAGTTCAATTTTGTATTACAAATATGATATCTTGTAATGAAAAAACATGGCAATGATGATAATTCTAGTTTTCATGTCGATATTTTTTTTATTAAATTTATGTATTTCTAATAATTAATATTTAAAATTAATCGACTAAATATTATTAGTAATATATAATTTGAATATGCTTCTTTTTTAAATAAATATTTTTTTTAACTATTAATATAATCATATATATACAAAACATTTTTAAAAAAATATAATGGTCATAAGCACATACTCCAAAAACCTTTTATCAAAAACATAAAAGAATCATTTTCAAGTAATGGTCATAAACACATAATCCAAAAACCTTTTATCAGTTAGAACATTGACATTGTAATATAGATAATACTTAAATTTTAAATGTCCAACATTAATGTGGAACATCATACTTCTGGATATAATTGTGAGTAATATATAATTTGAATATATTTTTTTTAAATAAATACTTCTTTTAACTATTAATATGATTAAATATGTACAAAACATTTTTAAAAAACATAAAAGAATCATTTTTCAGTAATGGTCATAAACCATACTCCAAAAACTTTTTATCAGTTAGAACATTGACATTGTAATATAAATAATGCTTAAATTTAAATGTTCAACATTAATGGGGAACATCATACTACTAAAGTGAAAAATAAAATGCATACTGTGCTTATAGCATTAAATGTAGTAAAGTACAAAACATTTAAAAATATATATAAAAAAATTATTTTCAAGTAATAGTCGTTAAAACATTGACATTGTAATATAGATAATGCTTAAATTTAAATGTCCAACATTAATGGGGAACATCATACTATTAAAGTGAAAAATAAAATGCATACTGTGCTTATAGCATTAAATGTAGTAAAGTACAAAACATTTAAAAAAAAAACATAAAAGAATTATTTTCAAGTAATGGTCATAAGCACATACTCCAAAAACCTTTTATCACTTAGAGACATTGTAATATAGATAATGCTTAAATTTTAAATGTCCAACATTAATGTGGAACATCATACTACTAAAGTGAAAAATAAAATGCATATTGTACTTATAGCATTAAATGTAGTAAAAAATAACAATTTCATTACTCCATTATTGTCAAAGTGTGCATTCATTGAGTAACGTTTACAAGGATTCTGAAGTTACTTGACATATCCATGAAAATTAAATCGTATAAACACAAGATTTAGAACAAATTCATTGGAGTTTAAACAAGGGTGCATGGCAGCTTAGTCCCTGCCAAGTAAATTTGAAAATGAAGATGATAGTTAACACCCTATCATTATTGATGATTATGATTACTTTGAAACATGAATAATATGCTAACAAATGATCTAGTTTCATAATCTTAAAAGAAATCAGCTTCTTAAAATAACTCCACAGACTCACAAGGGATGGAGAATGTCTTATTGCTCCATGACATAGTTTATAGATTTGTCATAACTGGTACTAGACAAAATATCTTACCATGATTTTACTTTAATGTAGCCACTATATAGTTTTGAGATTAACCTAAATTTCCTTCTAAGTAAGCTAAGCAAGTCAAATACAAATCTTATTTAAAAAATAAAAAATAAAAATAAACATTTCACATTTTATAATATATATAATATTTCATTATCTTAACATATATATTATAAAATATAATATACATTTTAATATATAATATTTTGTGTGTTAACATATATATTATAAATATATAATATATACTGTAATTTATAAAATATTATAATATATATTTTAATACATATAATATTTTAATGTGTTAACATATATATTATAAAATATATAATATATATTTTAATTTATGTAATATTTTAATATGTTATGACATGACACATCCAAAACAAAACATCAACATAACATCATTGGGAAATGTAAATTTTAAAAAATATTTTATTATAGTGGTGTAATAAGTGCTATATATTTTAATTTATGTAATATTTTAATATGTTATGACATGACACATCCAAAACAAAACATCAACATCATTGGGAAACATAAATTTTAAAAAATATTTTATTATAGTGGTGTAATAAGTGTTATATATATGTTGTATAACCAATTAAAATTTGTTATTGATTATGCAATTAATTTTAAATATTGAAATATGTGAAGAGAGCAATAAGACTTGAAATATATTAACCAATTAGAGATGAGAAAAATAAATATTTTTACTATATCAAAAAATATATATTTATTTTCTTAAGTTAAACATTACATTTTGCAAACAAATTTAAAATATAAAGCAAATTAATGTCAAATCAATAGCAAACTCGTTGTTATAGTCTTGCTTTGGCGAACTAATAACTTCAATAACTTCCCTGGACAACTTGTTGGAGTGGAAAGCAATTAAAGGGTTGTTAAATAACTTCCTTGGACAACTGGTTGGAGTGGAAAGCAATTAGTTCATTATCTGTAAAGTCCAACTGATTGGAGTGGAAAGCAATTAGTTCATTATCTGTAATGTATCTTGAGGAAAGGTGAAACCTCAGGTCCAATGGTCTTAAAATCTAATGAGTATATCCATGGAACATTAATGGGCATAGAACATGTCATAAATGTCCACCTTATAAAGAGCATTTAATGTGAACTAAGAAGATAAATATATTGTGACACCATATATATATATGAATTATTTGTTTAAATGAAGGAAAGTTGAATGGCATGGCAGATATATTTTCAACTTGGAAAAATCTTAAAAATAAATACAATAGATTTGTTGGCATTTTTAATATTATTTGTATGTGAAATTGTTTTATAAAAAAACAAGGCACGTTGAAAACGCATAAAATAGTTCATGAAAATAATTTTGGAATGGAAGCAAAAACATAGGCAATATGTAATACTCATGTTCCCCCCAGCTTGTAAATATAACTATAGTTTGCTAAGCAACCATGGAGAGATTGATTATGTGTGGATGTTGGAATTGATAAACCTTTTGAAGGTAATGTATATATTTTTGTTACTAAATAAAATGGAAGTTGTTGCATAATTGTTGAAGGGGTTGCCAATGTAGATCATGATGCATGAGAGAGATGGTGAAGGGAACCAATAATGGTTGAGATGACCCCTACCAGACCAGTACTCTGTTGGATTGAAATTCTTCAGACCTAGAACAGTCCTCTGACCCAAAGAATTTAATTACCAGTCAAGCTGGTAGTTGGGAAATCTTCCTCAAGAGTCAATGAGGAGATTGGTAGAGTACCCATCTGGAAGCTTCATGATCTAATTTGTGAAATTGGGAATTGGACCCACGAAATATTGTTGAAGAAGGAAAAATCGTGGGCAGAGGAGGAGGATGCAAGAGGAATGGATCTGGTGACCATTTTCTGAAGAGGGAGAGCATGTGCAGCTCTTTGGTTCTGAAGAGAACTGAGAAACGAATTTGTTTCTGGGTATAGGAATTGTTGGGCAGTGTTTTTCTAATCAAACTCATAAACAACAATATTACCAACTTAACGAGAACTTTGTCGAGTTCTCATTTTTTCAAGGGTCACATTTTTTACCTCGTTTTTTATGATGATGATGATGATGATGATGATGATTAACGTCCACTAAGACCAAATTGGTCGATTGGACCTTAAGAGGGTAAGTGATTACTTGTGATTCTTTATAATTTTGTTTCTATGCTCGAAAAGCATTAAGAGAAGTTTTCCAAGATCACCATACTTTTGTTGAGTTAAGAGGTTAAAAAGGTTGGTAGTGTGATAAATATTTTGAAAATGAGATCTAATATGGGTATAGGATGGACAATCTAAGAGAAAGTGTTTTTCATTTTCAACCTTATTAGTGTCACAAAGGTGACACACTCTTTCATCCCATGGCATTTTAGGAATTGACCAACGCCCAGTTTCACTATGGAGCTCGTGAGAATTTGTTCTTATCTTAGCAATGCTTATTTTTTTCTTTACACTTGGCAAAACAGATAGATAATTTTGATCTTCTAGATTATGGTTGATTACATCTTTATAATACCTTAATTTTCTTTTTTCCTCTAACTCTTTATCACACCACATTTTTTTCTTAAATTTTGATTTGACATTTTTTTAATAGTATATTTATTCTGCAAAATGGTTTCTTCCATGATTCTCCAATAGTTTAGCCAAGACCGGGCATCTTTATGCCATCCTCGCTTGAGTCGATAGTGGTTATGACTTGATTTTGAAGTTACAATTTTTCATATTATTGTGTCTCCTTAATTAATTTATTGTTCCATACTTTTAAAATATAATGGAAAACCTCATTTTTAACACAGTGTTTACCTTTACTTCAATATATAGAAAAACATTGTAGTTAAATAACACTATTTTTTAATATTTAACAAAAAAAAATATAATTCATATTTTTTTTATAAATTAAAAACTAAGAAAAACTAAGAAAAATTAAAGAATTAAAATTAAAAAGCAAAGTTAGATAATAAAAAAGATTAAAGAGAAACTTAAAAAACTAAAGAGTAAAAAAAACAAATATATAAACTAAGCTAAAACTAGAAAAACAAAAACAAAAAAAAAATAGTAAAAAACAAATTTATGTCCCAAAAACTTTAGAATAGTTTAGAAAACACAAAGAACATTTAAAAATATATATTAAAAAAAAACAAATTAACACACCCAAACTACACAATTTAATACAAAATTAAAAATAAAATAAAAACTTTAAAAAAACATAAAATTACAAAAAAAAAAATAAAAAAAAAA